>APFE031693467.1:138551-155240 GCA_000404065.3 Pinus taeda
CACAAAGCCCTTTTACTCTTTCCAATTGTTGTGGTGTTGCTCTAAAGAAGGTGTTGCTCTTTGTATTCTCATAATGTGCTATCATTTCCTCTGTGAGAGTTGACCACGTAACAAGTCGTTTACGAGAACAAAGCCCTACAAGGTAACATTGGTACACCATGTAATACATACCTTTTGTAACATTGGTACACCATGTACATCAAAATATTACTCCATTTGAAGTATCCAATTTATCGGATCCTTCCCATCAAACTTCCTCATCTTGTTTTTTCTTGATTTTAGGAGCTCTATATTGAAACAATTGTAACTCTGCACTTTCAGATCTTTAAGTTCTGAAATTGTGACCTACAGTAGCCCTCTATGTTCTCTTTCTAATGCCACCATTTTTACCCCAATTGGATTCTCCAATGAAGAGTTATGCCGAATCTCCCACAGTGACCTGATTATAGATCTTTCCAGAAGAGCAAACTTGTATGAAGTGCAATGTGTCATTGTTTGGACTTTTTTCTCTAAAAAGTATCTATAAGAAACTATAGTCCATCCTCTTTCTGTACCTTTTTTCGAAATTTCAATCCGATGCTCAGAGAGAAAGTTATGATGATTTTCCCTAGGTCACTTGTTTGGAATCTAATTCAGGAGTCTGCAAAAGGACCAACTTCCTCAGATCCTATCTCCACAAATATAGTGCAAAAGGCTCTGAAATTCGGACCTGAGATGTAGCGCGATGTCTTCTCAAATGGGTTTTTTTTCGACTTCTGGAATGTCGCAGAAACAAAGTTATAGTGAAAATGCCACAATGACTTGTTTGGAGCAGAGAAACCCTAGAATCCAAGGCTCTGATACCAATTGTTATGAAACCAACTCAAGAAAAGATAGAAAAGATAGATCAACGCCTTAGAATTCAGCCTCTTCGAGGGGGAAACCTCCTTTACATTACATAAATAAACAATTCTTGGATGGTACAAATGAAAAGACCTCCTTTCTATATATAGGAGTCTAAGGGGTCATAACATAATCAGAGCTACATAACAATAATAATGTAAGGGCACAATAATAACAATAGTGGGCTTCTATGGGGCACAATAGTAACAATATGGGCACTATATGGGTACATCAATATAATAAGGGGGTTGCACTAATAATAATAAGGGGTTACACTAGTAGTATAGGGGCATAACAGAATTATCTTCATCAAGGCACACATGCATAACTCCCCTTGAGCTCATATGTCATTGATCTTGTGGACCTGATAGTCATCATCTTCTTTCTATGAGACTATGTACCTCAAATTTTTGCAGTCACTGTTAGAAGTATGCATTAAGTACATTAGAATGTAGTAGGGCATGTCTTATTTTACTCTGAATATGAAGAAGAGGAGTTGGAGCTCTTACTCATGCATGGATTCTTCTTTAGTACATACAATTTGTCTATATTTTTGTATTCTTTTGTTATATTTTTTGTAGAGTCTTATTTTATAATTTTATATCCAGTTGATGTGAATACAATTACATTCCCTTTATCAACTATTAAAATTACACATAAAATGTTATCCTTTAGCCCATCCATCATTAATACAATTTTTGCTTATGTATTCATGATATCAACATCAACATTATCCTTTGCTAATACCTCTACAAATGTATCATTTCCAATAATAATCTTACCACTCTTGTTTTTCTTAAGAGAGATATTTTTTTGTTATTTCTAAACATGTGATCAGAGCATTCGCTATCTATGTACCATTGATCTTATTCTTCAAATCAACATATATCAAGGCCACACCTTATTTGTTCTTCTTTTTTCTACTTAAAATGAGCAGTGTTGGTGGATCCATCCTTTTAAGGTACTTTGGTAACAATATTCCTGTATGGTTGCTTTCTTTGGAGGGAATATCCTAGTTGTCTTATTAACTTGTTCCTGCATTCTTTTCCTACAAGTCCAAACTTATTGCATTCATAACACCTTAAATGACTAGATAAGGGGATATCATAATATTTATGCTTCAAATTTCTCTTATTGCAATCAATAGCTTTGTGACCAAATACATTTCATGTAAAACAATAACCCTAAAGCAAACTTGAGTACTGAGGAAATGATAAATTTCTTGTGGATTAATTATTTGCTTGAGGTCTAAACAATATTATTTTTCAATTACTTGAAATGTGTCCATAGTTATGTCAAATAAAGCATTCAATATCATTTTTCAAATGAGAGAAGGGATTGTTAATTCTAATAACAGGTGCAATTGATCTCTTTTGAAAGTTAACTTTTGTTGGTCGCTGGTTTGGTTTACTTCTTAATTACTTGGTATTTTAGTGCGTGCTTTGTTATCGTTAGAGTTTCTTACATAAGCATGTGAAATAGATTCTCCTCTAACAATTTCATGAAAGCCAATTCTCAATTTATGGGGATCTTTGCAATTAAGAAGATTATCCAATTTTGTTATACTATCTTGAAATTTCAAATACTTCTCTTTTTAAGATAATTTAACTTTTAGAATAATTACATCAACTTATAGTCTTTGAAACTCACTTTCTTTTTCCACATAGTTCTTCCTCATTCCTTCTTTAATATTTATTCCTTCTTCTAGTTGTGTTCTTAATTACATAATCTCTTCCATAACCCCATTCTCATGTTCTTCAAATATTTGGAGTAACTCCTCATTTTATTTGTTTGATTTTTTAAGATCTAATCATAGAGAGATGATATCAACTTCAAGTCCTTCACAATATTGTTCATATTCTACTACAATATTTATCGATTTATCATGATCCTATTTTTATATGCCTACAACTTTCTTAGGATTGTTAATCCTTTTCAAAGAAGAAGCAAGTTTATGCAAGGATTAAGAACATATTATATCCTATCTTCTTTTGAGTCAGTAACTCCATCTAGTATTTCATGGTCAGTCTCATATTTTAATAGACAACAGTTTCCTTTAGATTCATTTAATGTTGCAGAAATAAGATTAACTATTGGTTGACCTGATGACAAAACTTCCTTATTTACTAGTTTTCCTTCTCCTTCATAGATGTCCTACAACTTATCACACACCTCCTTTTAAATCTCATAGTGCTCTTGTTAATACGGAATCAAATACATTACAAAAGACTACATTTAATGGCTAAATATTATTTCAAATTTCTTGTCCTAATGGTGGAGTTTTAGTATAACCATTACAGGTTAAATTCCAAACATCATATTTGAGGAATGTTACCTTCATATTTGATTTCCAATCATAATAATTATCATCATTAATTACAATCATATCGTTATTATCCATACTTATTGACTTGTCTTGATTTGCTACAGATTGTTCCTGATTTATGAATGCATATATTGCAACAACAAGATATGCATCACTATCACTGCTTTCCTAACTTGACCTCTTTCTTTATTCTTCCTTCTTCTTGTGCATCCTTCCCATTGTCCCTGATCCACTCTCAAGTGATTAATCTTTGCTAGAGATATCTGTCGTGATACCAATTGTTAGGAAAACTATTGAGGGTGGGGGGGAATCAATATTTTTTAATTCACTTTAACTTTCAATTTCACATTCATAATTTTGTACACTATTGTTATTCAGATAACCTGTGTGTGTATACATCTTCAGTCAATTAAAACTATGTATATCCATATTACTAACTTTTCATAATTTCAATAAGATGTATATCTTTAACCCTTGGATCAATATTTAATTTCCCATTAATTATGAGGTAACCATTATAATTAAGAGAAAAATAAAACATAATCAACAAATGAATACATAAGGATACTAAGATTTCAGGTGGAAATAGAATGTGGGAGAAAACCACATTTATTGTCGTGTGTGTCTTCTTCTCTTATTATAAAGAAAACTCATTACATGAGAGTCTTCTACTAGCACATACTCTTTCCAACACATAGGAACCCACCAACACAAGGCTACAACCTCCACTCATTCTCGAACACCAACTAGAAGGGATGTACAAACCCCTAATCATGTTTACAGCTCCTTCCAAAAGGGAGATCCTACCCCCCACTGATGGCTACAACTATCAGTACGTTGTGGACCACATTTCATAATTTTCATACTGGATCCACCTGTCAATCCACCATCACAAAACATGGAGACCACATTTCATCAAATATTCACACTGTACCCACATTAAAAATCAAACAAATTAATATACCAAACTAAACCATATAATTTGAATATAATCACTAAATGACCAATAAATTAAATCATTAAAGAAACTGAATTACTAAATACTAGACCAATCCCAAATTATCAACCAACCAATAACTTATAAACTCAAGACCAATCAACCAATCAAGATAATACTCAACCATTCACTAGTTGATGAAACTGTTAGATACACGATAATGATCACAAAAGAAATGTACAATCATTGCAAACCATGATCGAATTTACTTCAGAATATTTACATGACTATTCTAAAGTAAACGCGCGTATATACACACTTCCTCTGCATAAAAATTCCATACATATCTATTGACGGTGTTGGACCTACCAACATTCAGGGGATATCCTCTATATGAAGTCCCAATTAGACCTCACACCATTTAGTGTAGGAGTCCCATCAGGTATAAAAGCTTAGTCGTAGAATCCTTAAATATTTTCCTTGGATCTAACTGTTAGAAAGAGAGAGGTAGGCAATGGTCCCTTTGAAAAGCAAGAAGGTGTGCCTTGTTAGTGTTCAGTTGCAAATGTGTCAAATTTATTCTACTATAGAGAGGGGAGGAAGGAAAGTAAGCCTCTAAGAGAGAGGTAGTAGAACCATCCAAGAAGAGACACACATGAACTAGAAGGATCCATCTAACATGCAATAGAATAGTTCATGAGATTGCGATGGTCATTAAAACCGATGAATGAAAATGTTTGTCTAATAACCTAGAAAATAGTCCACAATGATGGGACGTCAATGACAACCATTACAACACATTCACAATAATATAAGACTAAAACAACCAAAATATTTCAATTATCTTAGCACATGTGAAAGAAAACATGAAGTACAAACATCCACTGAATAGTCTTACAAACATTCATAATACATGCATGAAGAACGTGTTGGCCTTGAAGGCTTTTATTATTAAGTAAAAGTTATAAGACACATGTATACAATGAACATCACTAGCTCTAGTAGTCGAGCATTGGAGCCACTCCTTGCTCCCCAAAAGAACTATCTTATCTCTCTAATTATTTGCGGGAGGAACCAAGGGGAAATTCCTTTGCTCATATGATGAGGGAGTATATATAACAAAGGGGTAATGCTTACCATTCCTTGTGACTCTTTGACTACCCTCATGGCTATTTGACTTCCTATGAATTTTGAATTTTACAAAAATCTTCATATTGCACATATGTCTTTTCGACTTTCACTTTACAATACATTTCTAAAACATATGTTACAACATTGGCCACAAGGTGTGGCATTTGAACAGTCATGGAATGACATGGTATGACATGACATTGCTGACATGGATTGCTTGATGATGTGGCAATGTGAAGCCACTGCTATTGCTGAGTACTAAGTGTATGCTTGATAATTCTCTTCATTTCACCTCTGTATTAATTGGTGATAAGGAATATTCAATGATATTATGTATTGAGTTGCAATCACAAACTAATGTCCCTTTTCTTTTCTTGTTTGATTCATTTGTGTGTTCAACTATAATTGCGTCTTTCAGCATGATTCCCTCCTTCACCTCCTTATTCATCATCTTTCCATGGTATGATAGAGTAACTGCATCTACAATTCACTCATGATGAGATGACATCAGTTTGAAAACACCCTAGTCTAAGATAGTGAAATTTGATCCATTAACTGAGCCAAAACGAAGTGATAGGCCAAGAGAGAAGGTTCAATAATTGTGTAGCTATGCAGTTCAAGAAGCGACGGGTGAGGCTTGATCCCTGAGACTATGTAGTGCACAGTTCAGGAAGGACTAAGGGAAAAAGCTACACAGTTATGAGAGCCAGTGGGACAAGATGAGGGGATGGGCATTGAGAGGAAATACTATGCAGTTTTGGGAGACAAGGGAGGTTGGGCTACTGTACAAACAAAATGTTCATAGGCTCATGGAATGAGCTTAAGGCTTACAATTTCGCAGTGCGTAGTGAAAACTGTGCTGTGAGGAAGGATTGTGTAATTATATAGTTCAATGCCAGAGATTGAGCACAAAAAATGTGCAGTGAAACAATCATAGGAGGCAAGAACTACATAGTGTGTAGTTTAGGGAGGCTGGCTGGAGAAAAGTTTCTTAGTTGGGAGGCATTCTCATAAACGAATAAGTGTAAGACTGGTGAAATTGATGAAAATAGTGACAAGACTTCAACTGTGATCCCACACTTATAATACTTGAAGATACAACAAAAAAATATCACCCATGACACATGAACAATGCATTTCCCTCAATGTGACAACTTTATGACTAGTTATGAAATGTGCCACACTTAAGCTAAACTTTGGGACGACCGTGATGACACTTGTGTGAAAGTGCTTAAAAATTTGTAAATGAGTGCAACATATGTTTACATAGTTAGAAAAACTCATATAAAAAAAGGTAGACCCTTGAAGCCATCAAAACAAGCTTCTACACATTATGTGATAGCTAATCATGCTAAGAGATGATAGTTTACCCAACTTTCAAAGGGGAGAAAATATTTCAAGAAAGTACACGAAATGAGCTTCAATATTTGCGATAACAATGTGCAATACCAAGGAAGGCTCCAAAATTGAGTGTAAGCGAAAATTTTGGAGGGTATTACAGCTGCTACAACAAAATCGCAAATCATAGAATACCGAAACACTATCAAATTGAATTACCGAATTACTGTATCCACCACTAAATCACCAAAATAAAAATTCACGACAATAAATAATCATAGATATATCAATTCTGAATCACTGAATACCTAGTAACCAATATATTGAATCACTGAAGCATTGTAAGCGAACTGAGTTACTGAATATATGAATGAATACTTCAAGAGAATCCAGTCAAACCATTGAATACCAATTGATCAAACCAAATGGTTGAAGACCAATACCACTATTCCAATCACTGAATACTAAATACTAAAACAAATCAATATGCCAAATCGTTAAATACCACTGTATTTATCAGATCAATGCATACAAATCCATACACAAATTAGTGAAGTTAATATACCAACCACTATGTACTATAATGCCAATATACTAATGCACAATCAAGTCAATCAATATGTCAAGACACCAAATACAAAATTTTTCCTCATTTATTTGATAACCAAGTCTATTGTTATATCCCACTCCAAACTGCTAAATGTACCAAGCCAAATCATCATAAGAAGAAGGGACAAGTAGCAACATATATTTTGTAACAAATTCAAAATTATACTAATTATAGATCCAAGATCTCAATTTTATCATCATATGTCAAGTCACACACTAACAAGTCACAACTTATCAAGATAATGAATACAAATTTACATAATTCTAATGTCAAATTTAAAACAAGCATCAAATTCCTCCTATTGTGAGATAAGAATGAGTAGCAACATAACACTTCTCATAACGATAAGGATAAACCATCACAGCTAGATCATTCACTATTAAACCCTTTTCTCCTTCAATTAGTGTAGAAAAAAATCTCAATCATGTGGAAACTATGTAAGGAAAGAAAAAAAATACAACAGCACCTATGTCTCTATCTTAAAAAAAAATCCTAAATGATGCCAAGACAAGGCTCTTAACATTGTTAAGAACAATTTGTCAAACTCTAATACTTTTATGTACCATTCAAAATAAAAATTTTCATTATTAAGAATTAATCACATTTTTCAAAGCCAAATACTAATCAAAACCAATACACAAATGTATTCCATGAAAGTTAAGAAAAATAGGTCAATATGCTATCCCCTACATGCACGCATATTCTGCATACTATCATATATCTCTACATGTATACTAGACTTTTTTTTCTTCTATGTATATGTCTCTACCGTCAAGGTATTAACCAATATAATGTCATCAACCAAACAATAAAACATTGTCTATGACATAAGCAAATGAAAACAAAAGATCTAACCTTTCCAAACATTTAGTATCGTAGATCAATTCAAATCTATACATATAAACCATTGTAAAGACTGGTCATTATTACTAAACTTTGTCTAACCTATAGTGACTATAATCAATGAGATCAAAGGAATATCTAAGTGAATTTCTAATAAAAGGAACTCGGAGACATATTTCTTATAGATCTAGCTTTATACCCTTCATTACTCCTCCAAATCACATGTTATATAAATCATTCATGTCTCTTTCATATCTGAGCTCTGATCCATCACTAGTGAGCACCTATGAAAGACCCTCACAGAGACTTCATTGATTACACATTCATATGGATTCTAATATCTCATCCTTATATAGGAATTTGATCTCCTAATTACCCTAGTCCATTACAAAGGAATTTTCAATACCATAGGTTAAACAACCCAAGGAATTGTTGACCCATTCAAACTAGCCCATGCACACATATTGGGAATTTCACTTTCAGGATGTATACACAACTTTGCTGAAGGAAAGTAGCATATGTACTTGAAATTGTTGAAGGAAAGTGGTGTATATTTTTAAAACTTCATATTCTTCAATCTATTTCAAATCCAACTTGTCACTAAGCTACCAAAGCTCTTTCACAACTTCTACAACAGATGTACAAGATTTCATATCATTTTCAATGGCTCAACAAATAGTTGTAGTCATCATCCATCCATAGACTAGCTCGACATAATAAGAGTGTGACATCAAGGAAAAAACATTTGACATCCTGGTTGAAATCATGTTATAAATATGTTGACATCATGTTCACGGTATGTAGGTTACCATCAAGGAGAACATATTAGCCATAATGCCAACACATGACCGATATTAGTTTCTGTGTAAGTTTTAGGGTACAACTGATGGGGCTGTGGACACCAAGATGAACGGTACTCATAATCATAACCTAACACTACATCGAGTAGTTAACATAGGGAAGCATCTTCACCAATGAATGTGGTTCACTATCAACCAAGTTCAACTTGCATTTCCTCATATAATGAGGGAATTTTATGCAATGGGGACCTATGTTTGCTAAGGGGAGAGCATTAATTCAGATTGATGATAATTATCATAATTAATAATTAATTTTCTACCAATGTTTGTAAAATCATGGATTATATTTGTAATGTGCATGGAAAAAAATAAATAAATCATAAGAGTGAAGTAGGAATCCATTGCACAATGATTTAGATTTTTCCGTCATATTCACATATGGATTTTCAAAACTATGGTATTTACCTGTGGTGTTTGAATTGCATGATAATTTTTTTACCATCATAATTTTTTATATTCACCCATGGTATTCACCCATGAATTTTGTAAACCATGGTATTCACTCATGTTATTTTGAAATTTAAAAGGGGATGACTCTCGGTGGAAAGACTCCCGTAAAAATTATAAATATGAAATTCATTAGGAGCAAAGAATGATTTTTATCATAATGTAGTGTCATGGTATATTATCAACTCAATAATAATTTTATAATGTTTTTCAACAATATTTCTCTTACACATTGTGCCCTATTCTCAATTCTTTTTATAGTGGTTTTTATGGAATATTTCTCTCACACATTGTGATATGTTCCTTAATCACTCATGAAGATGTATTTCTTAAACAAGTTGGATCACAATAACATTAATGCAACAGATTTCCTAAGAAATTTACAGTTACGTGTTTTTGGCCCAAGTAGTACTAGGATGGGTGACTTGATAGTTATTTTGTCACTCTTTAAGTCTCATTCCTCTAATGATCCAGATCAAGTTTAATATTTTGTCCCTTAACCATCAACTTTCTTGCACCAAAACACATGCAAACACACACACACACATGCATGCACGCGCACACACGCACACACATGTATATGCAATTTATGCATAGAAACATTAGTAAGACTTAACCATTCACTTTTTTAAATATAGTCTTAAATACACCCAGGAGAACACATATAAGGATAATTAAATCCTACTTTATTCATTCATAACTATGAACTACAGAAGCAATATATTTAACATAGAGTTTTCCATATGTTCATTCACTTATCAAAAAATTCCTGGAAATAGATTAAATGTTGGTACATTACACCCAAACACGAACTACATTTTCCAGTAATTCCCTACAAGCTGTAACTCTTTCCTACCAAGAAACAAAGTTAGTGTTTCTTCCTAATTTTATACCTCCTTAACCCGAAGTAGCAACTTGCTAATTCTGGGTTTATGTCTAGTCATTCTCTCCCATTGGTGCCTTTATTTTATTCCAACTTCCTTTATCTCTTGCAGTCCTTTTTAAAACAACTTCCACCATTGACATTTATCTCTAGTCATGTATTTCTTGGACAGTCTACTTAGCGAATAGTTCTCTCTCTATGTGGAAAAATGGAGGATTATTTGTTTTTAGCTCATACAACCTTCTTAGGCATAACTAGTTCCAACTATTTTCCTGGTAGTTAAGAGTTTAATATCTCACATGATAGCCTTTAATATAGTTCCAAAAAAATTAATGTAGAAAAAATTTATTTTTATTAATCAAAATAAATATTTACATTTTCATGACATTACTTATACCACTTGAAGTTTTAGGCACATACTGACTATAAAATCCATGAAAAGATAAATTTACCAGGGGCATCATAAATAAAGTAATTGAATGTAATGATACAATTATTTTAATTACTTTTAATTTTTGAATTTCCACGATATTGGGTTTAGGTTAGAACCTTAGAATCTTTGACATTACCAAACCAAGAATCTCAGTAGAACTACTTTGCATAGCGGAACAATATAAAGTAGTAAATCACATATGCACAATTATAGACAATTTTTAACAAAATATTGTACAATAATGTACAACTCAATTTTTGTTATATTAAACCAATGTGAATAATACAACAATTTATATAATACAAGATATAATGACAATCATGTTACAGACTCTATGTCGTAGGTCTCCAGAAGGGCTGCCACCTATCAATGCTGCAAGTTTCTTATTCTAAAATGAACATAAGCTGATCCAATTAGCTCTCTAGGCTACCCAATAACTGAGCTTCAATCTTCCCTTTAGTAGCCTGTTTAGCCCGTTAAAGAGAAACACATTAGGCTCCAAAATTGACCCAATCACGCAACGATCAATGTCCTTCTTATATGCTACTCTACGGATATGTTGGGCTATCAACACATTCCCCTCCAATAATCCAATTATTCCTAATCCACTCATTGCAAGATCTGCTCCTAGGAGGAACTTTCATCCACTAGGATAAACCCTTCAAATGGCTCCCACGGGCTAATTATAAAATTGATCCAAGAAAAGGATCCAACACCTATAAATCACAGAGAAAAGACATATCTTTACTGTGTGGACTATTATAACTGTAGTAAGTCTGGTTAGGGATTGCACAGTCCACATTAGCCCTACAAATCACCTTCAACAGTCCTCTAAATGCTGCAACTTACCTTCCCTAGCTTGTTGTCTTCCCATGTTTCCCTATTCCACAATTGTTTGCTAGAGGAATAGGCCTTACAACCCCCTGCAACTAGCCTAAAATACCTGTTCTATCTATGTGATTACCACATCTTGCACCCTAACAAAATTAGGGAGGAATCACCATAGAACAACCACCGAACAACCTAGACTTCCCCCTCTTTAATGTGACCTTCCTACACATGTGAATGCTCCTTCAAATAGTCACAAGGATACTCCAATGAACCTACTTTATTTTCTGAAGTAGCTCTAATCTTGTGTCCCAAAACGTAGATGCTTATTCTCCCAATGTGTTCCTTTCTTGCCTTCTACATTGCGCTTATGTTGCATAAGATGGATTCTTCAAATGATCCTAACTCACATTGTATTTATACCAAATAAAAGGGCTTCCTTAAAACATCATTATAGGGCTAGAAACCTGTCACAAGGCATATTAACATCAAGCTGACCTTGACCTTGTGCCATCATGCCCATGCATAACCTTCAAAAAATCATAACTCCATTTCTACAACTTGAAATCATGTGATTTTCATTGCGTCAGATTCGTATCAATGAGAGCTATAATCCTCGTCCATCCCATGGAGAAATGTGTCCATGATTTTGGCCCAAAACATGATGGGTGAAACAACCCAAGCTTGGGTTCCAAACCCACAAATCACTCTTGGGGTCCTTCACCATCCAAACCCTAAACGCTAGAGCTTGGAGTACCTCCCAAGCTACTAAAAAATCAACACTCCCTCTTAGCAAGGGAGGTACTTCCAAGAATAAGAAGTAACTCATCATCATCATGACTACTCACAACACTCACCCAACTCTCGATGCTCACCACTGCAACAATCCTAAAGCAGGAACTATGCTTCTCTCAGAAGCGTTGTTGTCACTGGAAGCATCCTATGTATTTTCTTCTCCTGTATTGCTTTCCAATCCCTCCATGATTCCTTCTTGGAAAAATGTGGAAGCACCCTTTCTCCCCACTGACCACGCGCTCTTCATGGGTTTCAAAATCTCCCTAAACCTACAATATCTAGATAGAACTCAACTCCCTCTAAGTCTCTAGAACCTAGACCTACTTTACTGGAACCTGTACCTTCCCCTATGAAGCCTGCACCTACACCTACTTCTCTAGAACATGAACATACTACACTTTCATTTTCCCATGATTTGCAGGCTAGCCCATCAACTTGTATAGACCACGCTCTCTAACTCCAAGCACAATACTATTAGAGCTAGAGCCTCTAGGCCTAAGTATTGCCTTTCGATCCTCGAACAAGACCTAAAACCCCTTATTCTTGATCATAGAGATAGATATCATGCTATATCTAAGTCTTGTTACAAACAATACATCCTGGACCCACATCAAACATCCTGTTTCCATCTTGAATGGCACAATACTTGACCCTCAGATCTCTTTTTGACTCTTGTTACCCAACACCATGTGAAAATTTGATTCCCATTTAGCTAGAGTCTCAAAAACCTATTATGACCCTGTCATATGTTTTGACGCACAACTTTCCATGTACCATCCATCCTCATTGATAGTACCCTATGAGAAATGACTGATCATTGTAAAGTGTTCCTCATCTAACCTCCTGGTGAGAGCATCTATCTCAAAAGAAGTGAAAACACTGGCGACCTGCTTCCCTTTCTTCTTCTCATCACACATCTTAATGAAAAATGACCCATCTCATCACAATTGAAACACTTGAATTTACTCAAATTCCTTTTCTGCTTACCCTTCATTCATGCTACAAGTGCCATGTCATTAGCAAAAGCCCTGTTCTTCAGATGAAGATCCTTGTTGCACAAATATTCCTGAATGAATTCATCCCACAACCTATTCTAGTCTGGAAACTTTGCTCTAGAAAAGATCCCTTTGATGAAGGAATTCCATTCCTCAGTGAAGCATTTGAAAGAAATGTGTTGGAAATATGAGACATGTGTTGTACTTGAAGGGAACCCACTCATAGAAGAACATCTCACTTAGTTATAACTAGATGAATCTTCAGAAGAGATATCAGATGTGACTGAATGCATGGGATGCAAGACAACTCAAATGCATCAGATAATAGTTCCCAGTGTGACAAGATTAGCTTTGCCATCAAGTCCAAAGCGGGAGATTGTTGGCATTATGAGATAAGTGTTGTCCTTGATGGCAAACCACACAAATGACAAATCATAGTACAGAAGGTCAGCAACAAGGAATTACAGATCAGACTATAAGAAGAAGAGAAAATACATATACGCAAGTTCATTGTGACCGAGCCGCGTATACACGTGGGTTAGAGATTACCAAGTCATGTATGCATATGCACGCACTTTCATGTGAGGAAAATCGCGTGAATGTTGGATAACTTACCTTTGGTCCGTGGCAGTTAGTCCTTGGTACTTGAACCTATGGTTTTGGACCATGGTACCTCGTCAGATGTGTTGATCTCTAGTATTGGATGCATGGTATTGGTTTGTTATGGTTTTGGACCATGGTATTGAACAAGGCCTAAGACTATAAAAGGAGAAGAAGACCATTAGGCAAAGTGTGAGAGAAATACTTGAATATCTGATAGAGTATGAGATCCAGTATGCAGGATATGGGTTATGATGCAAGCTAAGGAGGGATCTCACCGGTTGATGAAGAACGAGATCTAAGGATAGATCGAGATCAAATGGTTTGAAATGAACTATCTCTATATGGTTGATTATGCTCTGTGTACTGACGAATGTAATGTTCTAAACTAGGTATAACTTAAGTTTGACATAGTTGCAAGTCTTGATTGAATATTTATAGATCTGTACGCGGGTTGGCTTTGATAAAAGCGTGTATGTATGAGGGTTTGGTTCATCCAAGTAGCGTATACCATTTAAGCTATGATTTTTGATGATACAGTTGGTTCTGAATATTGTTGCAGAGCTCAGTGTTCTACTCTGTGTTCTGGTGACTGTTTTTGTTGACAGGGTTTCAGTATTGGGTATTGATGTTGCCAAGTGCTTGTGAGCTTCAATGATATTGATGGGTCCAGTATGAAAATTTGATTATAGAGTTGTGCTTCAGTGTATCCATTCTGAAAATTTATGAAACGTGATACCTGGAGGAGAGAAGGTTGTAGGTCAGCACCTACGTACTAGTATCTTGGCTAGTACAAGAACTATGGGGGTTGTAGCTCCCTTCCAGGAGAAGCTGGAGAACGAGAGAGGGTTGTAGCTCTCTGCTAGGTTGCAGCCTGCGTACTGGTAAAGGACTGCACCAGTACATTGTAAAAGAAGTTTCTTATTAAAGGAATATAGAAACAAATTGCAGCAGGTGGTTTTCACCCACATTGGGTTTCCACCTTATATCATGGTGTTCATGTGTGCTCTTTATGTGTGATGATCTATTCTATTTTACTGCACCTGTTTACTATTAATATGGTTAATAATGTTTTGATACATTTACTGAAGATAAGCTAACTGAATCATAAGATTACTTCATATACGCTGGTTGCATTTAACACAATCGCGTATATATGCGGATATCCTTAACTGAAGTTGCGTATATGTATCTGAGTGTGAAAATGAAAAAGTATCTGATTTGATAATATTGATTCACCCCCCCTCTCAGTATTATTTCCAAAAATTAGTATCAGAGCAGGTCCTTTGGTAGAAGCTTGATCGCTTGAAGGAGATCCGTAGAACAATGGGAAAGAAAGCACGTCAAAAGAAGAAGACAGCTCAAAGGAACAATGACAGCCTGCCGGGGAATGAAAGTAAGTATTCAAATTCTGAATCTCCTTAGATTGAAGATGGACAAGCAAATGAAGCATCAGATGAAGTCATAGATAAACAAGACCTACCTAGCAAAAGGGAGAGTGCTCTCAAAGAAGAAATTATCAGCTTAAAAGTACAACTAGAATGTGCCTTCAGAGTTCGTCAAATGCTGCAAGTGCTGAATGAAGAGCAAGAAAATGAGATTCTCAAACTAAGGAAACAAGTGGAAGAAGGAAGAAAGTCTAAAGAAACCTTGAAGAAGCAAGGTTTGGAAAAGGAAGAACAACATCAGGTTGAGGTAAATATCTTGAAAAGTAAATTAGAAGAAAAGGATAAACTATTTCGATTTCAAGATAGTACTAAGATTTTGGATGATATTCTAAGTAGTCAACGGTCTCCTGCTATCAAAACTGGTCTTGGTTTTCATGAGTCTATTGAAGGTGAATCTAGTTCACAAAATAAGACAAGGGACTCTAATGCAAAATCTGAAATACTCAACAAGGAGATGGAAGGTCAATCTCATCACCAAGCAAGGAAAGAAGTCCTTCAAAGAAAATATTTTACTCTGAATAATGTTGAATGTTATGTATGTCATAACCATGGGCATGTTGCAGCCGGATGTAGAAGAAGAAGGTTTCAAGACCATCATGAAAGATCATCACATTCCAGGTACTTTAATGGATATTGCTTTGCTTGCAATATGTTTGGTCACAAATTTGTTGATTACTATAAAAGGAATATGAGACATGTAAGATGTTATGCATGTTACAAACTTGGACACATAGCAAAGGAATGCAAGAGAAGATTGTGGACACCATATCAAAAAGAGAAAACATCATCACGCTTGAAGATATGGAAGAAGAAGGAAGTACAGCCAGAAAGATGTGGCATAGCAGCGTACACAGACATGACAGATTCAGAGGTAGCTGGAAGTGTGGAACATCAGTGTTCCAAATCTCATACACGGGTTTCATGAAGACAAGTCGCGTATATACGCGAGTTAGATGCTGCAGAATCGCGTATATGATGTTCTGAAAGAAAGCAGCAGTATAGAAGTCTGATATGGTTCAGTCACCGTTTTGATGATGACATGGCACAGGTTCAGGGGGAGCATATATTTCAAATAATGCATTGTTGGCATTATGGTTAGAAGTTCTTGGTGATGATGCTTATGATACATCATGTTGGTTGATCAAAGGAATGGTATTGCAAGTTTAGATGTTGATGCTTATGGTGCAGATTATATATGATGAATGATTTTGAATGAAGTGCCCGTCCTAAATCTTTCATTTGCTCAGGGGGAGCATGGATGGATTGATACATCTTGGCATATACAAAGGGGGAGCTCATTCAGAGACTTCAGCAGGTACTCAGGGGGAGTATG
>APFE031693479.1:0-29625 GCA_000404065.3 Pinus taeda
GTTGTTGGTTTCCTGGTGCAACATCATAGTGTTGGGTGATCTAAGATTTACATGAGGTGAAGAAGGGCTTTCTTGCTGGAGGATGATGCTGGGTCAAAAGAATTGGTTGTAATCCTCTTTTCTATTCTTGATATTAATAAAGATATTCAAGTTTTCCTCCACATTCTTGTATATTTGATGATATATGCATTTGCGTGGTCAATACATATCTGGTCTTGTATTGCTTATGATTGTAGATCTCTATTCTTTGATAGTGTTATGCTGCTTTGATTCCATAGGTGCTCTTTGAAGCTGGGTAGATGAAGAAGAAGCGACAAAGATCTAGCAGAAAGGGGAGGAACCAAGCGCAAGACTAAGGTTGGTGTCCTTCATTCCCCTCTTATCTACTTCTCATAAAGGAAAGCAAAAGTAGTTTTAGTTTTTTTGTTTCTACGATATCTACAAGTCTTAGTGGGACTAGGAGCTCCAAGTCGACACTAGATTTCGTGATAACACACCTCTTCTAAACTGCGCTGCTCGTTGAAGCCTCCAAGCACATTCGAACTTCAGGCGGAATGAATTCAGGACTGCAGGTCGTTACATCCTCCTCCACCTGAAGTCATCGTCATCCTCGACAACATACCATCCTAGTAGCCATCCACCAAGATCAACAATGTCTGTCTCATCATCAATCCATGATGTTAACTCCTCCACATACTGCAAACATCCCTGCAACATATGTAGAATTACCATCTCCACCATGTTTCGTCCTCATGTTGTGAATTGTCATCCTTCCTGCCTACCTGATGTCAACATCTCTGTGGTACACTGCTAGCCCCCATGACTTGAACTAGTCGGGTGATCAGTCCAACATTCACGCTCAAATCATAAGAATGTCCATCCTTATGCCTTCACCAGTCTATCTCGGATTCTGCCACATCTTGGACTCACCAAGAATCTCACCACCATGCTCAGGTCCATGGAACTCCATCCCATATGCAACATGTCATGATGCTTGATGCCGAGCCATCCTTGCACCATCTGTCATACCTGCTCAATCTGTTTTAAGGACTCACTACCATGAGAAGCTAACAATGAGCCCCATCTTCTTTCCCATCTAATAAGATGTGGAGGGAGTAGAGCTTGAAGGCTCACCCTCACTAATCATCTCAATTCATCTGTCAAGATCTTCTATCTCCATCCTCTACAGATAAGTGACCCGATCCTCCTTCTGGACATTCGGCCTCACATATGCCTCATCATCATCATCATCATCCTCGACCACATCTAGCCTTCTTGACACATCCAATATATTATCTGAAAGAGTCCTGATGACCAATGACTACTCGGTAAGCTTTGTCTCAGCCATAGACAACTGCTTATTCATATCTTCCATCCGCTTCTCATCCTCCATTTGCATTAGTGCCAACTTACAATCAGGCTTTGTCACTCCAATGGTTGGTACACCAATGGGTACATCTTCCCTTCCATCATAAATGTACAGCCTCTTCAAATGTGGAACAACCATAACATCAAACTGTTTCAAGAATTCCATTCCCAGCACAGCTTCATAGTCATCTATCCGCACTGTAGTGAAGTCGACCTTCCCTGTCCATTCACCTAGTGTTGTGTCCACCTTTTAGCTATACCAAGAACATCATCAGGAGGAGAATTGACTGTCTTCATCTATGCCTTCACCGGTACAAATTTCAGCCCAATTCTTCTCGAAGTATCTTCTCCCATGAAGTTGTGACAGGACCCACTATCCACCATAGTGAGTATATCAGCATCCCCAACCTTCATCCGAACATGATCCAACTTGTTCCTCTCAGGACACCTCTGAGAGATCACCTCTGTAGCAGTAGCAACACCAAGCATCTACATCATCCCCATAGAAGCTTCTTCATTCTTTGCATTAGATTGTGCAATCGGAGCCACTTTCGGTCTAGAAGGAAATTCTTCATTGTATGTGGTTCAACACATATCCAACACTTCAAGGCTTTCTTCGTCTTCGACTTATCATCAGATTTTGAAGCATCCTCTTTCTTCTTATCTTTCCTCTTATCAGACTTCTTCTTCCTATCATCAGAAGTCTCATCATAATTCTCCACCAACTTGTCCACAGTAGAAAAAGATTCTTCAAGTGTTCTAATCCTCTGCCTCTTCACTTCATTGCGTGCCTAAGGCTTCAACCTAATAATGAAAATGAACACCTTGTCCCTCTCTGCCATGTCAGGAAGTTCCAGAACCACACTTGAAAACTCCCACTGATATGTCTGAAGATTCCCTATCTACTTTATGAATTTTATCTTCATCCTCGCTTCCCACGTTTCATCCTGAGGACTGAAATGGGTTTGCAAAGCTTTCTTCATCTCATCCCACGAAGTAATGTCACCAGCACTGTCGTTGGCAATCTGATCCATCCGTTTTCGCCACCACATCTTAGCATCCTTTGTCAAGAACTAAGCAGCTACCTTGACCTTCGACTCATCATCAAATAGTCCCAATCATTCCAAGTATTGCTCCATGTCCCATAGAAAGTTACCAAGAGTCTTCGCACTCCTTGTACCATCATAGGTTTTCAGTTCCTTGACTTTCACATGAGGCACTCCTTCGCCTAAGTTATGCCTCATGGCCTTCTTCAACACTGCGATCTCATCTCTGGCTTTGTCAAGGGATTTCTGCAAGTCCACAAGCTCTACAAGACCCCGGTCCCTTGCCTCGTCAACCTCCTTCACCCTTACTTCAAGTTGTGTACACATAAGGTCAGTGTACTCATGTTGAGATCGGAGTTCATCGAGTTCTTCCTTCATCTCCGAATTGGCCTCTTGATCTCTCTCGATCAAGTCCATCTTCTTAGTCCATAAAGCTTCTAAGCCCTCCATTTTCTCCAACACTTTCTCAATGAATGCCATAGTACCATGCTTCGCACTGTGACTAGACCCAACCTAAGATTCAGTTGACATTGTTAACAACTTCCTTCTTCTTTGGAATCTAGTTTCGACCATCCAACAACTTCACCAAGATGCCTACAACCTGAACTAGCTCTTATTCCACTTGTGTGAAACAACTTCCTTCACCTGCAAGTACCTGCTTCACTGTCACCAATTTCCAAGATTCCAAGTGTGTCCACACCTGCACTTCATCACGAGCAGCCCTACTCTAGCACCAGCTCCAACCAAGTTTTGATACCAACTGTCATGCCCCCAGGCCTACGATAGTCTTTCAACTACTCTTGGCGAGGTGCGGCACCACCGAAGACTTTCCTTTCACCAATACTTATGTTCGTGAACTACACCTAACCACTTATGCTACTTAGTTTATGTTTCTCAACCAAGTAATTATTAATATTCCTTTATACCAATGAACACCCATACACATTCATTAACATCAACAATTATACATGAAGAATGCAATTGCATAGTATAACGGGAGGGGAAACTCCCTGAATAATGAGTCTACCCGATAATATATTATACAGTCTTTTACAAGCTACAAGCTTTACAAGTATACTTGGAAACCCAAAGTTTCATACTTAGCCAAATTTATAACCTTTGGAAAAACTCGATTTCCTAGCTCGTCAGCACCTCGGCACGATCGTCGCACAACTCACCAACCCTTCATTCACCTTGTCGCACGATCGTGTTGTTTGCCCAACTTGGGCGTGCCTCCAAGTCGCCACACACGGGTGCCTCTACCCAAGACACACCTCCATCCACAATCTCAACACTTCACCAAAAGTCACACCTTACACACTTGCACGACAAGTGGGCACTCACCCAAGTCACCCAAGAACCCGTGCCAAGTCGTCGCACAAACCGGGCGCTCACCAACGTTTCACCATCGGAAACTTCTACACATCACCTGGGTGCCACACACATCATGCACGCCTTTCTCCATCCAGCGGGCGGCCCTGCCCGCACCCTTCACCCAAAACTAAGATAAGCGTTCACCTTCATGTAGCCTTGCCCAAGAATGGGTGCATCACCAACTTACACCTTCCTTCTTTGCGTCCACACACTTAGACCTGTGCCTTTCTCCCTTTCATGAGCAAAAATGATTGTGTTGAGTGATTGTCAAATGAACTCATCAAAACTCTTGTTTATGCAAGTGGTAGGGCAAGTTAGCCTACCCGGCCGACTCGTCCTCCAAACCTTACGCACCCACACTTCTCCACAATTCACCCATCTTCTTTGTCTACAAGTGTGGTCGACCCGTGGGTTGAGCCAACCGCTCCTCATGCCTATAAACTCAGCTCGCCCTCCTCTTATGCGCATAACACTTCACACAAGTCTGAGCTTGCACCTCTTCTAAACCGCGCTTCTCGTTCAAGCGTCCAACTGCATTCGCACTTCGGGCAGAACGCATTCAGGATTGCAGGTCCTTACACCTCCCCTCTCTCGTTATTCCAAGTGAACATGCCATTGTTGGTTTCCACATCCACTAGTTTCATATTCTTTGAAAAGATTTGAAATGCTAAAGAATCTTTACTAAGTGCTCTAGTTCCCCTTTCTTTTCCGAAAGTGATTTTATCATATTGAAATCCCCTCCCAAGATCCAGGGTATTTCAGCATGTCTCTCCCTAAGATTCTCAAGGGAATCTATTACCTTGAGTTTCTCCTCTATCCTTTCAGGGCCATACACATTCGTGACTAGATAGGTACTCTTATCCCCTACAGGCTGAATTACTACTGATAAATAGTTCCTTGCAACCTCTACATCAATTATTGCAATTCTTTGCGTGTTCCAAAGAGTGAGAATACCTCCTGCCATATTCTCTGCTTTAACTTCTAGATATTCAAACCTACTAAGCCATTTGCTGTGTAGTTGCCTTAACTTTTGAATGGAGCATTTCGTTTCCTGGGTAAAAATTATATTTGGAGCCGCCTGTTTCATTCTATTGTTGAGCAATCTTTGCTTTCTTTTACTGCCTAGTCCCCTAATATTCCAAGAAATAAACTTCATGATTAAATATTTGTGAAGGAGTAACTGGTAAGGTTTTTCATCTTACCTAAATCTATCATGAGCTTCCCACACTCCATCAATAGCTCCTTATGATTTTTTCTGCCTCACTTTTTTCCTGGATTTCTGGGTGCTAAACCGGGAGTAGATTTTAACGTTTTCACTTGCTCGCTACTCAGCCTGCTCTTGTTATTAGCTCCCATTGAACCCTTTTCCTAAGTTTTCCATAAATATAATTGTTGTATTCTATTGAGCTCCTCCTGAGGTAATGATTCTACCTCGCGAGAATTACCCTGTATTAAGAATCCTTCCAGTTCCAGGTGCTCTCTTTCTAGGATCTCCTGTAGCTCTGTTTCCTCCAGTTCCATCTCACTCTGAGTCATTTCTTGGTCCATCTCTAGTTCTGTATCACTCAACATGGTCCCTGTCTTCTTATCATTTTCCTGTGTTTGGTCACGATTTTCACCTTTTTACTTCTCTCTCGTACTTCCTTTATTTGCTTGATATTCTACTGTTCTTTCTTCTTCCTCTTCCAGAACTTAGAACTGGTTCTACCTAACCTGTTGTCCCTCCTTTTGTTGTAGTTTTTGCCTTTTTTTGCTGCCTTTTCCTTTATGTACCACCTCGTGGAAGCTGTTCGGGTCTTTCGTTGTATTAGGTTTGCTTTTATACTCTATTTTGACTAGAGAGAAATCCATGAGAAGATGACCATGTTCATGGCATCTATGACATCTAAACAGGATATGCTCGTAGTCCACCGTTTGAAACCATTCTTCATCAAAATCTTCCAATATAACTTCATCCGGAAGAGCTCCTGATAGATCCATTTCAACACATATCCTAGCAAAGGAAGTGTATTTTCCCCTTCTGGTAGCTTTTGAAGCTTTGTCAAACCTAGCTATTTTATTGCCTATGGCAACAAACGCTTCAGGTAGCTAGTAGTCTAGAGGTACCGAATAGAGTCTTACCCAGAGTGGGACTGAAGTGGACGTTTCTTGTTCTAGGACAAAGTTCATCTTCCAAGGCCTCATATAGAGACCTATTGCAGCATAGAAGTAGGGCACTCCTTCAAACACTCTATCTTTATCCTCAAGACTAGTGAAAACCATGATAAAGAAACCCTTTGACCCAAGGTGTAGCTCAATGCTCCTTTTAGGTTTCCAGTGGTATTTGATCCATGTTTGTAAAGCTTTTTCTATGGGCCATCGTCCCATGAATTTGCAGATGATTGCGTAGGTTTGCATATGCTCCCTGTGCGCCTGCAGAGCTGGATTATTTAATACAACTCTAGGTGTTTCCTGTTGTTTGTCATCTTCCTCCTTGTCTTTAGTGCTGCTATTTTGTTTTATTTTTGCAATTTCTTCCTCCTTTTCCCGGTTACTCGTTCCTTCTCCCGAGACCTTTCTGACTTTTTCTGGGGACTTCTTGCCGTGTTGGCCACCACCTCCTTGTAGGAGGGAAGAGATCTCCCTTGTGGGCTTCCCTCCATGGATGAAAACTCCCTCTGCAACTCGAAACCTTGGTCCATCATTTATTTTCCCGTGCCTTCGAATTCAATCCTTAAATCCATATAAGTTGCTATTTTTCGAAACTGATCTTTTTCATATTGGTTGTAACATGAACCATTAGAATTATTATATATATATATATATATATATATATATATATATATATATAAAATCAAGATTGTTTATTTAGTTAAAAAATATTGTTTAGGTAAAAAAAAAATTGAATTTTATTTAAAGAAAAACATATTATTGAAGTGTAAATTACATTTCCTAATATAATAAAAATAATATACATAGAAAGTTAATTGTTTATATTAAATTTCATAGCAAAACTCAACGATCTGAGCAAAGGGAAAAGAATGATACATAGAAAGTTAATTATTTATATCATTTGATAGCAAACCTCAACGATCTCAGTAAATCGAAAAGAAGGATACATACAAAAATTAATTATTTATATAATTTGATAGAAAAACTTTATTTATATAATTTGATAGGAAAACTCAACAATCTGAGTAAAGGGAAAAGAAGGATTCGAAAATATTGATTTAAATCCATGCCACATGGAACTAAGGACCTAAAAGCAAATATTCTAGACAAGCATTTTTCATATAGAATTTATTAGCAGGAGCCTCAAGGTTTTGGCGGGTGGATGGTTCTATTCGCGTACATCCCCACATTACCTAAAGGTTTCAGATCATCATCTCAGTTTACAAAAGCACATTGTTTCCTATTCTCTCCTGCACTCCCGGTGAGCAGTCCAATTTCCCCTATCCGTTGCATCGAAAGTTTGAAGTTTTCGAAAAACTCAGTTTGATTCCGCTGATTATGAACGTTGGCCCTGGAAGCAAAATTGGTGAAAAGCGCGGCATCCGATTGAAGCAGGCCTCTATTTAGCTCCATGTTATCGAAAAAATGCCTATCGAAGGCGAGGGAGCTGCCGGGATCCATTTGCACTTTCGTTATATTGTCCGTTAAGTTCTTGCACTGCGTCGTAAACAGTTGTGCGTACAAGTTTTCCAGGGTAGGATTCATGCGTCCACTACCTCCAAAGTTGTACAGTCTGTTGCTGAACGAACTGCAGTGTGACATTCCAATAGTATGCGCAGCTGCACCATAAGATGATCATAATATTATATGTGCAGAAACACTATTGAATTGCATCTGTATAGATCTAACTATTTCGGTTTGATCAGGCACTATACAAGATAGCACAACCAAGTCTTGAACGTTGAGTCCTTTACTGGCGAAGGAGTCCTTCAGTTGTTAAAAGTTAAATGATGGCCCTGGAATGTTGGACAATGCCTTACTATCCACCGACATCCTTCCGTCCCTGCGACCTGTCTTCACCTGCCAGAACGGTCCTCCCCTTTGAAAATTAAGGCAACAAAATTAGATGGACGGAACACGGACTGATGTAGTGCAATTAGATGGACCAAATAGCAGCAGCAATTAGATTTAAAACTGATAAGAGCGTTTTCAAAATGGATTTATATAACTGTTGTTTAAAAAACGGATTACAGATTTGTCTCTCGAGTGTAGTATATATGAACTAATGGTAATGGTATTGGATTATGAATACCGAAAAAAAAGCATCGCGAGCTACCAGAGCGAGAGACCACTCCTGGACACCTTTGCTCTATTTGTGCCTTAACATTGTCGATAACTTCAAATCCACGCAGTGTGGAATTAGGTATTGCGTCTTTTTCTGCTTTGTTGTTTTGTGTAGAATTCAAGAGCAGTGACGCATCGCAACCCTGGAGTAGCACCAATTTAGATAACATTAATCATCAGAGCACACCCTAAATACCAATATCTAACACATACAATAATGTATTTAGACATTCAACCGTCTACGTACAATAATGTGTTTAGACATTCAACAGTTTACATACCCTCACAAAACAATCATGGAAGTGTAGCCTCAAAAGAGAAGCAGCTATTGTCTGATCTGCAGCTATGTAATTATTCACCACTTGTCGAACAAGGCCCTCAACCCCTGGACAGCTTTTCATGTAGAAATTATATATGGGTTGCCCTTGTGCCTCACACGTTCGCACACAAAGCACTGCTGCAATCACTGCAATTTCAAACATAACAACAAAAGTTGCACGAATGACTGAATTAAAAACAAAACATCGGCTGTTATTAGGCCACATCGTGCACCGGTAGGAGTTCTTCTTCACAACAAAACAAACAATTCCACACAAATATCTTGAGTAGATGGAGAGGCTGAGAGACTACAATTAGATTTATAACATTTGTGTTGTTGACAAAACAGAAAACTCTAGATTTAATGGCCTAACCATTCCTTCTGCTTCTTTGTTCTGCTTCTTTGTTCATGGCAGGCACATTCATGTTCTCAAGTAAAATAACATTTTCAACGCAATTCCTATTCCAGTTGTGCCAACAAGTTCCATGAATTGACAGAACAGACAACTCTAAATTTGATGGCGTAACGCTTCCTTCTGTTTCTTTGTTCATGACAGGCACATTCATGTTTTCATTGTTCATGGCGGCATACTCATGTTTTCATGTAAAATAACATTTTGCAAACAACTCCTTCTCCCCTTCTCCAGCTGTGCCAGCAAGATCCATGAATTTTATGTGTGCTACTGCTATGTCCTTTATCACTTGGAAGAAAGCAAAAGTCTAGATTTAATGATGTAACCCTTCCTTCTATTTCTTTGTTCATGACAGGCACATTCATGTTTTCATTGTTGATGGCAACAGATTCATGTTTTCATGTAAAATAACATTTTCGAAGCAACTCCTCCAGTTGTGCCAGCAAGATCCATGAATTTTATGTGTGATGTGTGCTTTATAATTTGGAAAAAGGTAAAAATCAGTGTTTCTGATTCTGCCCATTTGATTTTTTTTGCACTTGACTAAGAAGACAACTGTGAAGAAGTCATATGGGCGAAGCCCGGGAACTTCAAATTTCAATGAGTACAATGACAGTTGAGTCTGCTCTTGCTAAAATCATAAGAACTTGGTATACCCGACTTGCAGGTGGTTGGTTATGCTCTTGGTGTTATAGTGGCAGCTATGATGTTTGATCCTGGGTCTCCCCTAAATTAAACTTGGGAGTTACGAATTCACCATATTTAAAAAAAAAATCAACTATGAAAACTTATTATAGCTGTACATTCAAAAGTTTTGGTTTCTCAGTTTTGCTTTTATAGATAAACTTTTATAAAGTTGTTCACTACTTTTTAAATCTATAGCTTTGCTTTTATGAATAACTTTTTTCTAAAATGGTGGTATGTTACATGTGGGTTGTTTTTATTTTTATGTATGTTGGTAGTTTTTTTATGTAGGTTGGTAGTTTTTTTTTATTTTATTTCTATGGGTGGTTTTTTATTTATTTTTTTTAATGTTTTGGTTTATAAATATTTTAAATTCAATTACATTTTTTACACAATCCTTCGTCACATGGAAATTCATTTGCTTTTTTGTTGTATATTGTTTTAATTGATTATAAAAAAACATAATTTTTTTTTTTTTTGAAAATAATGATTTTATAAAACCAAAATATTTTTTAACTGGTTCCTTAACAGCCCAATTTATTAGTTTTATTTTTGTATTTTTTGTTTCTTAATTAATTTTATTCGTTTTATTTTTGTATTTTTTGTTTCTTAATTAATTTTAGAAAATATAAAGAAAATAATGACTTCAAATTTTTTTACAAGGTTCAAATATTGTTTATTAATTAATTAAATTGTGGTCAAATATTTAAATTTCCAAGCAAAATACATTTATTGGGACAATTATTGGGAATAATTTTTTTTAATTGTAAAAAAGAATTTTGAAAATAAAAATATATAATAATATATTTTATATTATTTTTAATTCAATTAATAGATCTTATAATTTAAGTAGTGGTTTTTTTATAACATTTAATTTTGAAGTATTAAATCATGTTATTGTAAATGCATTTGAAATTCTGGATGGTAATGGTTAAGATGTGTGTTAAGAGTGGAGAAAAAGGAAAACAGATTATCTTAAGCTTAGTGTCATTTATGTATAGTTTTTTGTTGAATTTAATGTTTAAAATTTTTTGGGATGATATACTAAAAAATAAAAAATAGAACATTCTCTAGGTACAATCTCATAATTTTGATAACCTAGATATTTCTCAATCACAATCTAAAAACCCTTTAATTATATTTTCTTATATGATATGTTAGTTGTAGGACAAATTAACAAACTAATAAAAAATAAATAAAATTTCAAACTTAATAAATTGTATATTTAATAAACAAATTTTTCTAAAATAATAAAATAAAATTATTATTTTACATGATATTAAAATCTAAGCTTTAAATATTATTATATGTGTCACATGCTAGGTATTACACATTGAGATTTTTCTTTTTCTAGATATTATTTTGTTTTGAGCCCCAAAAAAATTGCACTTCTCCATAATTTAACATTATGAACTGAATTTTAATATTTTTTTTTATTAATAGTTCAAACTATGTATTTATAATATGACTTTTTAGGTCTTATTCTATACTGGCTATTATTAGATTCTTTAGATTTTTTTCACAACACAATCCTATGTAATAATTAACTGAAACTTTTCTTCCATAATTTTTTTTGTTGCAATTGCAATATTTATGTCATGATTTTTTATAGTTTGAAATTTTTTATTGTAAAAATTCATAGAAAAATCCTTGGAAATACATCATACTCATTATAAATAACAAATTTACCATCAGAGTACTACCCACCATAATTTACGCCACCATTATTTATGTTTCTAAGTACATTTAAAAATTTAAATGTGCAAACATTTTAGTAATATCCACTAAAATCTATGTAAGTCTTTACTTCATAATAGGCAATTAATTTTTCAATTTCATATATGAGTTTGTAATCCTTTTGAAATCTTATTAACAACAACTTAATTAAAATGTAACTTAATTAAATTATGCTTAAGATATTGAAAATTAATAAATATTGTTAGTTAACTTGTTTAAAATTTTAATAGTAAAATTAAATAACTTTATTCATAAACAAGTATAATGAGATAAACTCATTAGTAAATAAGTAAAAATCAATTCAAATAATATTTTTTTATTTTATGTGTACTAAAAATTATCACACACCTAAAAAAATTATATAGAGTCATTCTAGTTATTATCTAATTATTATTAAATAAAAAAACCGCTTATTTATTGTTTATTTGAAATATTAGTTTAAGGTAATAAAATGAAATGAATTTTAACAAATAATTTATATTATAGTAAAAATAATTATACAATTTTATTTATTGCCAACAACAAATTATTAAAAAATTATTAACAATAAATTAAACATTAAACATGTTATTGATTCAAACATATATGGAAAGAACTATACTTTAAATCTTTCATAGGCATATGGAAGAATGACTATCCCTTATTTTCATAGAGAATGTAAAACCCTAACATTGTGAAAAGCCTTCTCAACAAAAATCTTCTCACTACAATAAAGAAATATTATTATTGATGGATAAGATTGGATTTTGTACTTCCACAATACATAATTACTATAAAAAAATAATTCACTTTACTAATAAATAAAAACCCAAATTAACTAGATTCTAAACCCTTTTTTTTGTGAATTTAGACTAATTTTATTGAGTAAAATATAGTACAATCAAGAGAAACAAGAGACCGGCACACCGGAAATGATGAAACCATCGACCTCGGTCCCGGAGAAAAATAGATTCAATCTCGGAGCTACATCAAATAAGTTGAGAGCAAAGGCTGATTGACTCACTTTTACCCCACAGGGGCAGAAACTACAACAGAATGTTTTTTCCCTTCCTTTTTATTGACTTTTGTCCAGCCATCATGGGGAGTATGAGCTAAAACAACTTGAAGACTAGATTTCTCTATCTTGGGGGTCTCCTTTTCTGATTCAGAAGAGGAAGTCTCATGGGCGGGTTTCTGGGAGATTGTTGTGACAAAGGTGTGCGCCTGAGTATCTGTGGACGGAGCCGTCGGCTGAGGTGCCTGGTCTCGTTCTGAATCGCTTTCCTCATCATTCGAGCTTGTGGAGTCAAAGCTCACTGCTGGCGGCGGAGAACAGGGGGTCCAACGCTTCGGTTTGGTTTTTGCGTAGTTTCCCATTTTTGTTCTTGCAGTCAGCGATAGGGAGGAGTTCTGCAGGTGCCCTGTTAGGTGACAGTGGCAGCATCAGAAGGCAGTGTTTTCGTAATCTAGGATCTAGGTCCAAACAATGTCATTGATCTTGAGATTGATTAGCTCTGGCAGTCCCTTGCTTAAATCTAGCTCCACACATATTCTAGAATATGTGTAGAGACCTTGCTGTTCCCTCTAGGAATCTCCCATTAAAAAGCTGCCCAAGGTATTGCCTATGTTCCTGTATATTGTTGTGTGCCACAGGTGTACTGGAAAATTTGGAACTCTGATCCAGACAGGGGCTTTAGTGATGACTGCAGAAGCTGGGTCAAAATCTGGGAACCATGGAGTTAAGAAGAGTCCTGCTGAAGCCATGAACCAAGGGCCTTCTTCTAAGGCCTTTTCGTAGTGCTTAGGATTGTCGAACAGAACTATAAAATATCCCTTTCCGCAAAAGTAAACCTTGTAGTGGTGAGTCCAATTATCATTGATCCAGTCATAAAGATCCTTTGAGCGAGGCTAGAGCCCATTGAATCTGCAGATGATGGCCCTTTCAGCGAATTTTTGAATGTTGTCTCCAAGGTCAGAGTGGGAGATCTCAACAGAGGGGCCCTCCTCCAACTTGTCAACCAAAAAAGGCTTGGGTTTGGGAGGTTCAGGGGAAATGGGTATCTCAGAGCGGACTGCAACTTTGTAGGAGTAGGGAGGAGCAGAAGAGGATTGACCTGTAGCTCCACCTCTCAAACGTACGGAAAACACTAAAGAGCTATTGTTTTTTATGCTGTAAAAAGAGAGAGGAAGAGGATCATCGAGTTTTTTACCTTGGAAAATAAGTCTCTGTAGGGCAGAGGGGATCCCAAGTCGGTGTTCCATATTTTCTTTGAGGTTCTGCACCAGATCTGAAGGGTATACCCATTGCAGAATGGTCTTGCCGGAGATCTGTGCGATTTGAACCTGAAAGGGGGCAGAGGAATTTTCAAGAAATTTCTGGAGCAACACAGGGCCAGAGTCTTTTGGGTCTCCCATTTCTCGACGTGTATCCAGATCTGAACTCGTATTGGGTCGATCTTCCATTTGCATGTCTAATTCTTCAAACCCTTTGCTCGATCTATGCTCATTGCCACTGGTCTGCTGCCTGGGTTCTGGTTGTTCTCGGATAGTGGCTAGATCGATTAGATCAAGGCGAGATCTGCAATGTTTGTGCCATTCCATGGAGAGAGGGAGCAGATCTGCATCATGTTGTCCCTCTTCTTTGATTGCGACGACCGAAGCAGTGTAAGGACCTTCAGATTCCAACCCTGCCGCGTCCCAGATTTCATCTTCGTCGTAGGCTACGTCTGCGGGAGAGACCTTGCTAGTTAGGGCTGCTGCTCCAGCGAGCAGCGTGAGAGCGAGCTGCCTGCGCGTTGCGAGAGTCCTTATGATTTCTGCATCGGCCTGCTTGAGAGCATGGCAAGAGACGAAATTCTTGGAAGGAATGAGGGACGAAGACTTGACGTATGTGGCTGGTAGAGCTATCCCGTTGAAGGAACTCCCGCATGAGGAGAATGAGGGAGCGCGGAGCACAATCGCTGGTGTAGCAGAAGCCATTTCCTTCCTCAATAGATTAAAAAATTGAATGAGTACTATTTTACTTAGCGATTCTAAACCTTAATACTAACTTAAATTCAATCATTTTATTTTAATTTAATTATATTAATTTATCATAAACACCCCACTGTATTACACTTATTTGCGACCCATATTTCAAACAACTTATTTTAAAAAATAAAATATTTTCCATGACAACTATGTTATTTATATATCATTTTGGGATTCAAGTGCGTTAAGTAAGTCATTCAGCTATGACCATGCCCATGAGAGGTAGTTGTAATTGACTAATTTCTCATGATTTTTGAATAGTTTACTTAGCACTCAGTGCATCTAGTGTGAATATGGTGATGCTCACAAGGGTGAGGAAGTAGGATTGAAACTAGTGAAATAAATTACATAGCGTCAATCATCACTAGTTTCAATCCTACTTCTTCACCTCTATGAGCATCACCTAATGCAGTGAGTGCTATGTGAACAATTCAAAAATCATGATAAATTAGTCAGTTATGACTACCTCTCATGGACATTGTCATAGATGAATGACTTACTTAAAACAATTGAATCCCAAAATAATATCTAATATAATGCAATGAGAAAACCCCTCAATACTTAAACTATGTTATTTTTATTTAATCTTACACCCTCCTTCTAAATACAATTCAATCACCTATTTTTGTAAGAATTGATTACACTTTATCTAACCTAATGGTCTCTATTTTAATACTATTTAATAACCATTCTACACCACTTTTCGATGACTTTAAGATATTCGACTTTTTTGAGGGTATTCTATGTACTACTAACGTGTCTCTTATAATACTATTCAATCTTCCGCTTTGTTAATAAATGTGTTATTCTTTATTTTAAATATATCATATATATATATATAAAATTTCTCCTCCGTCGTATTCTGACCATTCGTAAAAAACAACGCCTACATTAGTTTTGTTTTGGGAGAATGAAATGACCTCTTTGGAAAGTTTCTTTTAGAATTTGTAAAGTTTCTTCAAGAATAGTAATTGTTTTAAAATGATAAACATTTAAAGAGATTTAAACTTTTAATACTTGATAAATTTATTATTTAAAATACATATCATCGTGGTTTTAAGTGTCAAGTCTAATTTTTTTATGTTTAAATTATAAGTTTAAATAATTTATTATTATTAATAAATTTCACATTCCTTATTATTACAATAAAATATCATTTTATTTTTTATTATTGAAATATTTTATTAAGAACAACATACACATATCTAAATAGTTTTCTTTTTAATTACTCTTATCAATGTAAAGTTATACAAATTTATATTATTTAATATAGGCATTTATATATTCTTATTTATAATTTTAAGGGTCAAAGTGAAATACTTTTACCATATCTTTTTTTTATACTGGATTGTATTATTAATAAAAAATTAAATTAACATAATGTGATTGTGATTACTATCACAATGAGATTGGGACTATTGATGTTTTATAATACTCTTAATTTAAACTAACCAAATATATAAAATCATTTATGTTTTTATTATAGTGTACACATTTTTTTATTTAAAGTATTTTTTAAGGAACTTGTATACAAGCCAAGTTGAATACAGATAAAATTACAAATCTCTTTCCACTCAATGAAATAAAAATATAAAGTAGCTATTGATTTAGTAACATAAAAATTATAAAAATAGATATATTGAGTAATACATAATAACTTTTTCCCATTAATTGTAAAGTAAATATTTGTTGAAATTTCAAATTAAAGAATAGAAATATATAAAAATGATTATCCCATAATTATTTATTATTATATTTTTATTTTTTTATTTTTTTGAAGTAACACATTTCTAATTATAAAAAAATATAATATATATATAGATATATGCAATTGCTACTATAAATTTGTACTACTAATTATGAATATTAAATTAATTTTTAATATCATTATATTGCATTTTATTTTTTTAATAACCTTATATTAATGGCTAACTTTGGAGGACATCTTCAAATCAATACATCCTCCTATCCTATAAGTCTCTACTCGCAAGTGCACCTCTAATTGGGACCTCTATCTTTCATTTATAAAGTGGAATTTGAAATAAAAAATTAAAAAATTAAGATATTTAAAAGATAAAAAGTAAAATTGGAAGTGAAAATGTAAACTTCTGTTATTATTAAATTAATTATAAACTTGAAGTCATAAAAATTTACTATATTAATATACAATCACAACTCTACTCTTAAAAACATCGGCACAAATAATCAAGGGTTTATTCCTTTGGATCAACAAAACAAAAGACGAGAGAAAGTTGATTTCATGGAATTGTGACATTGTTTCTATTAACTCATTCTTAGTGTTGTGCCAAAAAGATATCTTTACACGAAGGGAGTAGCCAAATTGCGTAACTTGATCTACTATAATTTGGGAAATATTTCATATGAATGTTCATATAATGGATACATGTTAGAAAGTTCTCTGCAATGTTTTACTTTATCAAAATATAACTTGTTTCCTCACTGTGATGGTATATCATAAGAAATAAAATGTAGGAGATTCAAAATATGGAGGAAATGAGCAACTCTCACGTGAGCTTAGCTCAACTTGAAGAGTGCTTACATAGGTAATTTTTATCATTTACCAAATCATTTGTACATAAGTAAGACTGGAAATTTATTAAAAAATTGAATGAATTCCTTAACAATAAGATCAATTCTAACTGATAACAACATATCACAAAATATATCTAATAATAGAATAATTTGGAGAATTCTACATATCTCCATTATTCCAATTTCCCTTCTTAATGGAGAAATGGATCAAAGCATAACATGAATACCATATGCTTATTTTTCTTACTCTTAGTTAGGCTTACATTCCTACAAAAAAAAACTTGATAACTAAGCTTTCATTTTTGCCTTCTTGCTAAATGGCTCATGCTTGTTCATTTGTTGGTGATGTTTCATCTTCACCTTTCTCGCCATAAGATAGTAGTGGAGCTTCTCTTTTTTACATTTTCTATCCCAAAGGTGGAACACTTGAACTGTTAATATCCTCTTTCTTGATCGTGATGGCGAGCTAACATTCTTTGTATTCAACATTGTTGCAGATTCCTTAGTGTTTTCAAGTTCTTCAAGTTTTATTGCTTCTTCGTGGATGCCAATATTTGCACACATAAAAACTATGTTAGATTCATAAGGAGAGCCATTCTATTTCTTGTCATCATGTTCTTTTAAGAGAGATTTCCTTTCTTCATCTTTCTCTAGTGACATGGTTTGTTGTTTCATGTCTTAAACTTATTTAATTAATTATGTTGTTGCAAATATGTTGTCGTGCATTTGATTTTTGTATGGAGGTAGGGATCTCTTCTCAACAAACAACAACTCATCAATAAGGCGATTTTCATGCATCATAGTAAACCCACATCAAGTTTGACTTCATACATCTCTGTATTAGAGAGACCTTCTTCATAAGCAAATTCATATTCTACATCAATGGTTTCTTCTTCATCTTCACATGTTTCAATGTGAACTACAAACACACATTCATCATCTATCATTCCATCTTCAGTTTCATAATCAATTATAAGACTGAAAGAACAATAATATTTTTCAAGAAAAATACTCTCATCAACTTATACCTCATTCAAATTATACTCCATTTCTAAAATTTCCTGAAATAATTTTTCATTTTGAATCTCACCATATTCATGCAGTATAGTGAATGAAATGTTTTCATCCAATGCAAATGTTATAAGATGTAAATTTGATACATATATACTCATATTATTGCTAAAATTAAAAAAATCATCTTCAATATAATTCAACAAATCCCCTTCCATAGTATTTTTCCATTTCAGTTGCCTAGATTTCATAATTTATGTCTGAGAAAGAGGGCATAACAGATATTAACATTTTTAATATTTCATATATCTCATAAAATTATTTATTGTATTGATCTAGATCTGCATTCTGATCAACATAAGATGCTTCATCTTCAACTGGAAGCACTTCATATTCAATAGAAAAAATACACTCATTATGCCCTTTAACTCTTCCTCCTGTTCTGTTTTAGTTCTCTTCGAATTTTTTTGAGTCTCCTTTGTTTACCCATCGCTACTCCTGATGAATTCAAACAACAGGATAGACTCTCCCGCACTGTCAAACTTCTCAAACTTCACCACAGGCATAGAAAGCATGCCCTCTACACAGGTTCAATCTTACCAAAAAATATTTGATGGCAGAAAAAACTATCACCACGAAACCTCAGAAAAAAGATTGAATGTACTCACCCTAACTGATAGCGTTTTTACAAGTACAGTCAAACCGGAGCCAAAAATAAACGAATAAAAAATGAATTGAACAGATCACCTGGAACACAATCACCATAGTCCAGTTGGCTCTGGTATCTCCTTCGATCCAGTTGATCACACATGTAGGCCATTCACACTCGAACTAAGAAGGTCGTGTCTCTCCGTCGAAAAATCTATGCAGGAAACGAGAAGAATGGCATCCCAACAGAAAATTATGTCTAAAGTTGGAAGTAAGCTAAAACAACTTCACGCTGACACACGCGCATCGACTACTCCTTAACCAAGCACATTTGTCACTCCTTGATTGACTCTAGTTTCAAATACTGTCAAGCGCTCCATCCATGACTGTACTGATTTGATAGAAATATTTGGAATGCACACTTCTTCTACGCTATGATAGATTCTGAACAATGTTTTTCGAACAACTTTGAAATAGTAATTCCGGAAGGTCTACCATGTGTTGCAATAGCTACTACAAATGCTCTGCTTAATATTGTCTGGACGAAGACATATGGGTCACCAAATCTCGTGCACTTCAACGGTGCTCCAACACTTCTTTAGCTAGGGAAATTCTCTCCAGCCGCTTCAATCACAAAACAAACTCAAACTCTCATGGTGATTGCTCATGCTCTATTTATTGAATGCCTAGTAATGTAAACAAGGGAGCTACTGCCGTAGCGGTAGTCCCTGCCCGGGGTGCAAATTCTAGGCTATAATTAAGAACCATCGAGTTGCAACAAATCGATTTCTCTGGGGGCTCCATGAGGTCAGCTACAACAAATTGTGGCACTTGCAGACCGATTCCATGAGTTGAAATAGAAGCTTGCTCTCAGGGGTACCGATCGCATCAGCCTCACCCCCTTATGCTATCAATTTCTGCATGCAATCCAGGGAAGCTTCTACCATTTTCTCAAAACCTGAATCCATCCATTCTCTGTAAGGAGACGGAAGAACCGGTGCACCGAGAGATTGAAGTCGATGTTTCAGGTCTCCCCAAGAAGCACAATGCATATGTTTACAATAAAATTCGTGGAGTGCCCTCAACCCTCCCGTGCCGCCGAGATTTCACCACAGACAGGGTTAACGCAGGTCCAATCAGAGTTCACTCGAAGACCGCCGACTTCACCTGAAGACCGCATAGTTCACCCGAAGACTGCAGAGTTCAGACCGCCGAGATATGTTAAATCTCAATTTCACAGCAATGGCTTCAGATTAGTGGTACTCTGCCTCAATGCCGCACTGCAAATGAAGCCTCGCACTGTTCACCACGCTTCAAAAGACTGCGCACTCGCCAAAACCTTCCCGGGCGAACCTTATCAACTGGATAGAGTCACCTCTTATGTATTCCGTGCAACAAAAAGGTTAAGGACAACGTATTGAAAGGCTCACTCTCTGCCATCATACTCTTTCAAAAATGCCGGAGATTACTCAAACTCTGCCAGATTTTTGTTATAAAGCAGGCGCAAAGTCGTTCGCCTCTCAATTGCTCACATTTAGATCAAAGGAACGAAAATTTTGTTCAAAATACTCGGACTGACCCTATCTTCAGCAATAAACAGAAAAAAAGCTTGGACTGTGCGATGGACGAGACAAATGGGGAGGCAAATAATGAGACTGCAATGGCATTCTCTCGCGGCTTCTATTCTTTTCTTTGTGATATTCACTGTTCCTCGAGCTTTTCTTAACCTTTTTATCGTGCATATCCCCCTTTGCAGCCAAAGATGGAATTTCCTGAAGCTCCCATAGAGTAGCGGCTAGTTTCCTCGCAGAAACAGCAACTCTATTACCCTGAACCCCAACAAGGGAAGGCTGACGGGGGGAAGATACCATGGCAGGCGGCGTCTCGGATGACATCTTCCATGTCGGAACAGGCGTGCTCGATCCCCCTCGTTTCCTCACCATAATCGCTCGCTTCAGCTTCACATTGTGCAGTATGGAAGAAGACGAAGACGATGAAGAGCATCCTCTCTTCCGAACCTTTCCTCCTCCGCGGATAAACTCCTCTATGCTTCCCTTCTCCCTCGCCATTCAAAGGATTCTCTTAATACGAACTGAAAACTTAATCACGACTCCATATTTGAGCTCGCTCTGCAATCTTCAAATCAATTTTCTCCAGACCTCGGACCTCGCTTAATCATTACTCCATATTTAAGAGGAAATCTTCGGCCGAGAGGATTCTGGACTGTTACAGTCCGACTTACCCTGTTTCCGGTCGTGCGGATCTGAGCACCGCTCTCAGGATCATATACAAATGGGAAAAAAAAAAAAAGAGGACGAGCGCCGCTTCTCATGCTGTCGCATCTCATACATCGGCAAATCTTGGATTCCCCACACGCGTTCATGCCGGAACTCAGTTACCGCAGCATAGACGGCGACCTTGAACGAACAGGCAGCAAAGAAAACTTACGATAAAAAAAACTTAGGCTAACGCAAGTTGAGCGCAGGGAGAACGAACTTAGGATAAATTGAGTTGAGCGCAAGTTGAGCGCACATCGGGCGACGTGAGGCCGGCAATAAGACCTCCAAACAAAAATTTTGGCTAAAATTTTTTTGCGAGGAAATTGCGTAGGTAAACTTTGGTTAAGTAGTAAATAGCCGGCACATATTTGCGGTCAATGCATCAACTAATAGCCAGTTGACTGCGTATCGAATGCTAATAGTCCCAGGCAGGGACTAATAATTGAAGGCTCATCAACAGATATCAACGCAACGCATCCAAACACAACTCACTTTGAAGTCAAACATCTGTTCCAATTCCTCCAGGAGCTTTACTACATTACTCTAGGATCAAACAAATTTACTCCTTACCAGTCAGCTCTCGAGGTGGCACAATTCTCACTTCTTCACGTAGCTATAATAGTCTTTCACCGGTTCCACATAGTGCATATCACCCCAATCAAAATTGATTCTATTTTATAACATTGTCACATCAATTTCATTCATGTCGGGTTCACCAACACAGCTTTTGTGCTCCAAGAGATTCGACCAACATCACTGATCAACGTCTCCAATACACAACAACCTCAACAACCAAGGTCAGTATTGTAATAAAAATTGTGAAAATGAGATCTAATGTGGTTGTAAGCGGGGCATTCTAAGAGGAAGTGGTTTTCATCCTCGATGTTCCTATTCTAATATATATGGCAGATCCTTTCCATCCATGGGGTTTTAGGAATTGCCCAACCACCTGTTTCACTATGGAGCTCATGAGAATTCGTTCTAATCTTTGCTATATTAATTTTCTTCTTTGAGCTAGTTAAAATAGAGATATACTTTTGATATTCTAGGGTGGGGTTGATGACCTTCTTATAATAACTTACTTTTCTTTTAGCCGCTAAATGTTTCTCACACCACATTTTTTCTTTGAACTTATAAGTAACAATATCTTTAATGTTATTTATGTTTTGCAATGCCTCATTCTCGTTGATCTCCCAATAATTTAAGGAGGCCCTTGTGTCTTTATGCCACCCTCAATTGAGCCTTAGGTGGTTTTGGCTTAAATTTAAAGCTAGCTTAGGAATTCTACTATCGTCTATGTTATTGAGTGTGTGCTTGTACAACATAAACCTAATCATAGCTAGGCTCTCAATAGCGGAAATACCTGCTTGTATTCGTCTATGTTATTGAGTGTGTGCTTGTACAACATAAACCTAATCATAGCTAGGCTCTCAATAGCGGAAATACCTGCTTCTATAACGAAAATAGGACAGGGTGTATTACTTTTAATTTTCAGGTTATAAGTTATAAAAGGCTTTTGGATTTGGTCAATGTTTCTCCATGATTCTCTAGAGATGCTGCAACCCCAAACCTCACAGCCATATAAGATAACAAGAGTGACTAAAGTTTCAAAGAGGAACTTCTTTTTATCCCATATTATGAGGTTTGTTATTTTACAATTATTTTCAAGACCAAAATAAGCTTTCCACTCCCCATTAATCATTTTCTCAATGCTATGGTTCCATTTGAGCTTGTGATGAATATCAATTCCTAGGTACTTGTAATAATACACTTCCTCCAAGTTATTATTGTCATACATAAAATTAGCGCAAGTGTCCTTCTTAGATTTGATAATCACAACTTTTGTTTTGTCAGTGTTAACGGTCATACCCATGGTAGAGCAGAAATCCTTAAGAAACCTGAGTTGCTTATCAAGATCAGACGGGCACCTTGCCAAAAGAACAATATCATCAGCATAGAGAAGAAGGATGACGACTATCCCAACTAAGATCGTGCACCTTGCCAAAAGAACAATATCATCAGCATAGAGAAAAGGATGACTACTATCCCAACTAAGATCGTGCACCTTGCCAAAAGAACAATATCATCATCATAAATAAGAAGGATGACGACTATCCCAACTAAGATCATGCTATCACATCTTGCTTCCTCTAAATAGCCTTCGAGCTTATCAATGTAAATGCCAAATAAAATATTAATTTGTAATTTTTGTTTTATTTTTTAATTAATTTTATTTAATTTTATTTTAAAAAAAATATTATTGTAATTTTATGTGTAAATTCAATTTTTTCTTGATATAAATATATATATTGAACAACAGTAATATTATTCAACATCTATTTTTAATTCTAATATTAATATGATATTTTGACATTATATATAAATTCCAATCTTTATATCTATTATATTAGGTAGATAAAAAATAGTTCATCATTTTGTTTTTCTAAAACATTGTATACATGATTTTTTAATTTTAATTTAATTTTTTTTTATTAGATAGTTTTTTTTATGTCTTTTATTCAACATTTCCATTATATCTAATATTTTCTTCTCCCTTTTAATAACATTTCTTAAAAACCATATCATTTTAAATCAAAAATAATTATTCTCCATTTTATCAATATAGTTTATTATATAATCAACTATATTAGTTTAAATATTAATTAATTTAGATAATATATATATATATAAAAACAATAAAATATTAATATTTTTAAGTAATTTGTTTGTTAAGAGTGAGAACCAACGAATCTATATTATACTTTTACTTTACATTTCTACTTTTTATGTTATTAAATCAATCATTAAATTATATTGTTTTTCTTAAATCATTATAATTAAAACTAAAATTTTCAATAATTAGATAGTTATATTCGTGTTTGTGTACCGTTGTACCATATATATTTATTTAATATTAAAATTTATTACATAATGCTAGACAAACACTCTAAAGACAACATTTCATTCTCCCAAAATAAAAGTAGTATGTTAGATTTTATGAACAATGATAAAATAGGAAGGAATAATTCTTTTTATTTAAACGATATGATAAATATAATATAAATATAAATTAAATATATATAATTGAAAATAAAGAATAATAAATTAAAAAATAATAATAATTATTACAACTACATAAAATATGACAAGTTAATTGAAAAAGTGGTCATTAGAGAGTAATAAAATAAGGACAAGTACATTATATAAAGGGTTATAAATTCATTGAAAAAGATGTGATTGAATAGTATAATAAGAGATATATATGGTTAAATAATAACAACATAGTTATTATGATATCATTTTGGGATTCAACTGCGTTAAGTAAGTCATTCAAAGGTATGACCATTTCCATGAGAGGTAGTCGTAACTGACTAATTTCTCATGATTTTTGAATATTTCACTTAGCACTCATTGCATGGGGTGATATTTTTGAATATTTCACTTAGTACTCACTTGAATGACTTACTTAACGCAGTTGAATCCCAAAATGATATCATATAATGCACTGCGTAATCCCCCATACTTAAATTCAAAAAGAGTCAAGGGATCTCTACTTGAATGGTTCATGTGGCACAATACTTGCTAAGGTTTTGCAAATGGGGTAGCAAGCTAAGTGGGCTTGATTGTGGGAAAAACTCCACAGTTAAGCGCGCTTGAGCTAGAGGAGTTATGGGATGGGTGACCTCTTGGGAAGTCCTGGTTACCGGGTGCAAGCCCCGGAAGTGATGATTAATGCTATGTGATTCGCTCTCCACATTTCACTAGTTTCAATCCCACTTCTTCACCGCTGTGAGCCGATGCAATGAGTGCTAAGTGAAATATTCAAAAATCATGAGAAATTAGTCAGTTACCTCTCATGGAATGAGTGCTAAGTGAAATATTCAAAAATCATGAGAAATTAGTTCAAAAATCATGAGAAATTAGTCAGTTACGACTACCTCTCATGGAAATGGTCATATGTTTGAATGACTTACTTAACCCAGTTGAATCCCAAAATGATGTCATATAATGCACTGCGTAATCCCCCATACTTAAACATAGTTAGTCTTGAAAATATTAGTGCTATTTTAAACAAACTATTCAAAAAAGGTGTTGGAAATGATATCTTAGACTTAGTGTAACATATATTCAAAAATCATGAGAAATTAGTCAGTTACCTCTCATGGAATGAGTGCTAAGTGAAATATTCAAAAATCATGAGAAATTAGTTCAAAAATCATGAGAAATTAGTCAGTTACGACTACCTGTCATGGAAATGGTCATATGTTTGAATGACTTACTTAACCCAGTTGAATCCCAAAATGATATCATATAATGCACTGCGTAATCCCCCATACTTAAACATAGTTAGCCTTGAAAATATTAGTGCTATTTTAAACAAACTATTCAAAAAAGGTGTTGGAAATGATATCTTAGACTTAGTGTAACATATTCGCATAACTTTATATGAAAATGCAAGGGACATAAAAAAAATTTACACAAATTAATCACAGATAATTATGCAAATCACTATTCTAGATTCGTCATTAACCATTATATAAAACATTCATTGGTACATAATTATATAGAATATTCATTGGTACATACGAATATTGATACACAAATTAACTTTAATAGAGAAATAGTTTGTTTCATACCATGAATAACCACTTTGATAATATATTAACATAAATTATATAATGTAATATTTATTTTTAAAAATTTTGAAATTTTAATAATTATTTTATAACAAATTTTACAAATTCATTATATTATATAGTATCTTTATTTTATATTTTTTTTACAAAATTAATCATTATTATAATATTATTTTTATAAAATTGTAATCGAAATTAATTTCGACAATTATATATATTTATGTTTATGTATATATGTAAATGTATATAATATTAAAATCTACCTAATGCACCACAAAGTGTCTAAATAAAACCATCTAAATATACCATTTCATTCTCGCAAGTACAGACTTTATGACCAATGTTAAAAATGAAAATTTTCTTTTATTATTTAAACCATATAATATAATATATTATATTAATTTATATAAATAATTAACTAATTTAAAATAAAAAATTGAATAGTATTAAGATATATATCTTTATGTTACATACAAATGATAAGTTTAATGAAAAAGTAGTCATTAGATAGTAGTAAAATAAAGACAATTATGTTAGATGACTTGCACTAGGTGATTGAATAGTATGACTCAAAAGAGATAAGTAAGGCTAAATAATAATAATGTAGTTCGCATTGAAAATGTTATGTTTTTTTAAACAAATTATTCAAAATATGAGTTGGAAATCATATTTAAATATGGTTTTTCAAATTTAGTTTTTAATATTTACTAAAATATTTATTTATTTTTATTATGTGAACCATGTTTTGCAATATTTAACAGTTTTAATATTTACTAAATATTTAATTTAATTTTATTAATTTAAAAAAATATTAGATATAATAATAATTAATTTCAAATATATGTTTTTTTAATTATTTTTGGTAAAATATATTTATTTCTAGTTAGTTTTAAAATCTTGATATCTGTTTATGAATTTATAAATTTTGGACAAATAAATAAACAAGCAAATAATTTTTAAGATTTTTATATATTAAATTTTTAATGATTATATTAGTTGAATTAATTAAACTATATTTATTAAATATATGAGTTTTAATACCTTTATATATAATTTTATATAAACTTTTAAATATTAAAAATACAATTAACTTTATTATCTTTATTTAAAATTATTGCTTATTTCGCATAAGAGGTAATAGGTTTAACAAAACCCTTGGGTATTATCTTGTCTTATTTTAACTAGTATAGAGTAGGATTTATTTCTGTCTTGATTTGTGACACTAGTATATACCATAAGAAATTATTACTTATCATTATGAGGAATTTAAGTGATCAAAATAACTTAAAAATGCACACCAAGCTTTAACAAAGTTTTTATTTTTATATATATTTTTTCAAAATTTTTGGCCAAAAACTGCACCTATACCAACCTTTCAGATGATTTCTTTTTTTCTATTCACAGAATTTTGAACTTTTAGTATCTTCCGAGCGATTGAATCCATCCACACCTACACAGTTGATATTTTAAACTAAATATATAACTAAAATTTAAAAATTTTAAATTATAATTTAGAAGAATTACTATGCTTAAAGAAACTATAAAAAATGAAATTAAAATAATTAAAACCAACAATTTTTTCTAATTTGAATTTTCAACTCAATAATTATCAATTTGATTTACAACACATGATAAAATAAATAACTAACAAACCAAAAGAATCGAGGACAAATATAAGATAAGCGTGAGTAGAGGTTGGATTAAAATAAAATAATTTTATTAAAACATACCAATAGGATAAATTTAATATAAAGAAACTCCACAGGAAATCTGTTGCAAATTTAAGAGCATGAAAAAAAAAAAATACGAAATAGTAAACGATTTTCTAAAACTGCTGACAAACCAAAACAATTGAATATATCGGGATGAATGAGATGGGTAGAACCAGTGATTTCTACCTTCTTCCAAATCAGAAAGCACATAGCAGGCATAAAATTGCTGAAAATGCTGGCACAATTTGTAAAAGTAGTTGCGTGTAAAATGTTATTTTACTTGAAAACATGAATATGCCTGCCGTGATCAAAGAAGCAGAAGAAAAGGTTACAGCATTAATTCTAGAGTTGTCAACAACAACAATGCTATAAATCTAATCGTAGTCTCTCTGCCTCTCCATCGTCTCAAAATATTTGTGTGCAATTATTTGTTTTCTTGTGAAGAACAACGGCTGCAGGTGTAGGATGCAGACTAATAATAACCGATGTGTTGTTTTTAATTCGGTCATCCGTGCAACTTCTGCTGTTAAGTTTGGAATTAAAGTAATTGCAGGGGTGCTATTTGTGCCAATGTGTGACGCACAAGGGCGGCTCATATATAATTTCTACATCAAAAGTTGTCCAGGAGTTGAGGATCTTGTTCGACAAGTGGTGAATAAGTACATAGCGGCAGATCACACAATAGCGGCTTCTCTTTTGAGGTTACACTTCCCACAATTGTTTTGTGAGCGTATGTAAACGTTTAAATATCTAAACACAGTATTGTATTGTAAGCTGTTAAATATCTAAACACATTATTGTATTGTATGTGTTCGATATAAGATGATGAATAATGTTATCTGAATTGGTGTTACTCCAGGGTTGCGATGCGTCATTGCTCTTGAATTCTATACAAAACAACAGAACAGAAAAGACGCAATTTCTAATCTCACCGTGCGTGGATTTGAAGTTATTGACAATGTCAAGGCACAAATAATTAATGTCCGGGAGTGGTCTCATGTGCTGACATTGTCGCTCTGGCAGCTCGCGATGCTGTTTCTGCGGTATTCATAATTCAATAACATTAGCATTAGTTCATATCTATTACACTGCAGAGAGAAAATTGTATTCTGTTTCTTAAACAACAGCTATATAAATCCACTTTATAACGCTCCTATCAATTATAAATCTAATTGCACTACATCAGTCCGTGTTCGGTCCATCTAATTTTGTTGCCTTAATTTTGAGAGAGGGGAGGACCGTTTTGGCAGGTGAAGACGGGTCGTAGGGACGGAAGGATATCCGTGGGGAGTGAGGCATTGTCCAAGATTCCAGGGCCAATATTTAGCTTTCAACAGCTGAGGGATTCTTTCGCCAGTAAAGGACTCAACGTTCAAGACTTGGTTGTGCTATCTGGTATAGTGCCTGCCAAACCAAATTAGTTAGATCTATAGAAATGTAATCCAAAAGTATTTCTGCAGACATATCATACGCTGATCATCTTATGTTGCAGGTGTACATACTATTGGAATGTCACACTGCAGTTCGTTCAGCGACAGACTGTACAGCTTTGGAGGTAGTGGAGGTATGGATCCTACCCTGGAATACTTGTACGCACAGCTGCTTAAGATGCAGTGCAAAAATTTAACGGACAATACAACAAAAGTCGAAATGGATCCCGATAGCTCCCTCGCCTTCGATAACCATTATTTCGGTAACCTGCAGCTAAATAGAGGCCTGCTCCAATCGGATGCCGCGCTTCTCAGCAATTTCGTTTCCAAGGCCAACGTTGATAATCTGCGGAATCAGAAAGAGTTCTTTGAAAACTTCAAATTTTCGATGCAACGGGTGGGAGAGATTGAACTGCTCACTGGGAGTGCAGGAGAGATTTGGAAAAAATGTGCTTTTGTAAACTGACATGATGATCTAAAGTCTTTAGGTAACGGGGGGATGTGCGCGAATAAAACCATCCTGGGCCAAATCCTTGACGCTCTGGCTAATAAATTCTATATGAAAGATGCTGAACTAGCGTGTCTATAATATAATTTTTTTTTCATTCTTTAGAGAGGTGTTGTAGAAGCCTTTCTGATATTTCTAGGGGAGGTTGATTTATTCCGAAATGCTTTCAAATCCCTCGTAAGAACATTTTAAAGAATGTTTTGGCATCCATCATTTCCTTTTCTTTTTCTTCCAATCGTTAAGTTTTGATATCCCATTATTTAACTCATTCACTTTCCATGCATTTTTTATCGGAGTTGTCTATAATGCGACTTTTTGGAGATATCCGGCGGAAGAAATGAGGTTAAATTTTGATTTTTAGGAGTTAAAATGGTTTTTTAACTGCATATTTGGATTCAGCACCCTGAAAAACCCCTGGGAGCCATTGATTGTGCAGAAACTAGATATCAAACTTGGGATTCCAATGAATTCCTGCCGGATTTTGACCCGAAAAATCTGCCGGAAAAACTTTCAAAAAATCGCCTTATAGACTACTGCTTTTCTATCACGAAGTTCGGAAATGTATTATACTAACATATGTGTAATTCTTTTATGATTGATTTGATTTGTTTTTTAATAAAATT
>APFE031693479.1:30563-46642 GCA_000404065.3 Pinus taeda
AAATTCCATTTAAAAAAGATAGTCATCTAATGGTATTTAGGTTAGATAAAGTATCATAAGGTCATTAAAATAGTGATTAGAAAATAGTATTAAAATAATGACACTGTGTTAGATAAAGTGTAATAAACTCATTGAAAATTAGGTGATTGAATACTATAATCAGAAAGATAAATAATACTGAGAATTAATAACATTGAAAATATTAGTGTTGTTAAAATAAATACATAATGGGAATGTGAAAGTAACTCCTAGTGTTTCTTGGTTAATAGCAGAAAGATTATATTAAGTTGAAGAGCACCTTCCCAACAATTCACGCAAATTGTAAGGTATGAAACTTTGCACCTTAAACTATATCTTAATATACATATCCATCCAGATGTAAATGGGGTTTTATTGGTAATATATTCCAAATAGGAACCTTTCCAATCTATAGAATGATTAAATATCTTAAAAATGTACTTCTTGTGGGAAGTGATAAGATTAAGAAAATCTTTGTCCTTCTACTTTATATAAACAAAGTATACTTGCAGACTAGATATGGTGGTGCTTAATGTATTAAAGAAATTCAGAGTAGCCTAATGGGTAAAATGAATTGTACAGTAGATTCATAACATGATTGTCTGAATTAAAAAGATAATTCTTGATAAACCCAGAATGTTTTTGCATTAATAAAACTTAGGATGATCTAAGGATCTTATGCTAGTAATAAAATACATACACGAAAGGGGTGACATATAAAAGGTTCTAGAAAAGAGACAATAATAAACCATACAGTAGCTTAATGTTTTAACCATATTGGGTGCATAAATGATACTGGCAAGAAAATTGATTTCAATAAAGTGATATGTAGCGATTGTCAATTGTAAAATCTGACATAAAGCAATATGGGAAAATTCTACGTGTGAGATTTTATTGATAGTGTTGTCTGGATTTGAATATGATAACATAAAAATTATTGCCTATGGAATTTAACAATTAAGTTGGTGAATTTTATTCTAGCAAGTCATGATATAGTGTTAAGGTGGGATATCCACATGTTAATGACTCAAGCTCACATCTTGGTATATAGCGTACCATGGAAGGTAAGAGATTGGGAAATGGGAAAACATTGTAACCTTTAGTCATTAGTCATTTATAGGAGGTGTATGTACTTATATACTAATTTTTTGATTGGTTTTGAATATACACTGAATTATTCATGGACAACAAGGGGTTTGAAGTAGTGTTAAAAAGAGAAAACAGGAAATCATATGACATAACAAATTTATATGTGGAGTACATTTGAGTACCAAACGATTATTTTCTTGGTTAAAGAGAAATATAATATTGTTATTATACTTCAGATATAACATTGAAGTCTATATTAGACTAACTCTGCTTAATGAAGGTCATATTCCATTGTTGATAAAAGTGTGTCTCAGTGACAAATTTAATCACGAAACTTGAAGTTATGGGTATGATAAAGTTATAATATGCATGAGTAACTCTATGGTACTATTTTTCTAACGTTATATTGAAACTACAAGACACGTGAGACACCAAGAGATGAGATTCTTACCAAATACCATTATTGAATGGGAAGGGATAATTCTTTCATGATAAGACTTCGAGATGCAATTCTAGATAAACTTAGTGGACTGGAGATAAATATCCATTAAGCTACTTAGCTGGAGAAATATGCTAAGTTAAGAAAAACATAAAATCTTTGTGGAAGAGAAAGGAAATCTTTTATGAGGAAAAGTTGTACGGGAGAGAAACACGAGCTTTTCTAGGAAAAGCCTAGGAAAATGGATAAAAAAGATCCATAAAAGTGAGATGTTACTAATGGAAACCATATCACGAAAGAGGGTATTAAATACCCATTGAAGACAATAACAAGAGGCATTTTATTAATGGCAAGAACTCTTTCCTCGCGGGTGAACTGGAGGAGTCAGTTCTAGGTTGGGTGGAGGTGTTGGATTCTCCAAGTGACATTCTTTCCAATTTATCTTGTTTGAATCACTTGCATGGGATGTACTATATGTTTACTCCTTACTTTTTATGTTGTTGAATTGTTTAGCATATATATATATATATAGTTGTATGTGTTATCTCTATTTATGAGGATGATTGAATTCTTATCCATGTGACCACTATTGAATCTAAGTGTAGATTTAGTTATGGGAGCATAGTAGGTAGTTATTAAAATTGGACCAATGAGCTATATGGAACATGTGACAAATGATAGAATATACATTTGGCCACTATGTGTGAGTAGAATTGCTTGTGTCAATTTTATTTATTAGATGATTAGATATGGATGTAGGAGTAACTATTGAATATAAATTTAATCGCAATTGAATTTAGTGATGGAACATAGTACATCTTTAAGCTTATGTGAAGTCTCAGTTTTTAAGATCATGAATATTTATGCATGAAAACACTATGTATGCTGAATAATTATGTTTTAACATTTGAAAATGTATAGCCTATGTTTTAGGTTATATATGCTATCCATTATGCATCATGGGGGAGGGGAATTTCATCTAGTGAGGCTCGTTTTAGCTATTTATTCACTATGACTCATATTTCATAACATATATGTTAGAATTATTTCAACTATGACCATAGGACTATAATCATGATATATGGCAATGCTAGCTACAATGTATTTATAGTAACGTTTCCAATAATGCTTGTGTCAAGTCATCAAATGACTAGAATTCAAAACCATAATCTTATCATGTTGAATTCCCATGATAACTTATTTCCTTCGAGTTGTAAGGTATGCATAGGAAATGTTCAAGGGTTTATTCTTAATGTATTAAATAATTTTATTAATGGAACCCGAATGTCCACATCTATGGATTTAGTGGAGCATTGTAGGTAGTTAGTGGATGTGCCAAGGGGGTGTGTGACAAATGGTATCAGAGCTCTAAGTTCCAACATTGCAGGCTAAGGGCGTATCCACATGCGTAACATATGAATGAGCTCTAGATACTAATTTAGGCCTTACACAATTAATAAGTTTAATGAAGGGTTCGGTTAGAAATTACAATAAGACAAATATTCCAGAACCCATAACAGTGGAAATTAAATCTTAAAATGATTTATTGAAGGGGGATGTTGAAGAAATAACATATATAATATAATATATATGTTATGCTATATTTATTAATTGAAATCAAAGTTTATTTTAAACTAAGGTTTCGAGGAGTATTTGATACTTTTATACCTCTCCATGCAAATGAAGTGATATATATTAAAAGATTTCAATGAAGGTGATACTATGATACATTATGTTTAAAGATCATAGAAAGGAATTGAAAGACCAATACAAAGGTACTGATAAATAGTTTGATTAACATTACAAAGGTCATATTTAGCAATGTATGCAAGGTTAAATTATCGTTGTAAAGTTTGTACATAAATTATTCCATAGAAGGATTATATGTATGGCCACAACCACACTTATATAAAATTGGAAAGTTTTTGTAATATAAGTTGCAGTATTCAGTATTTGTTAGTCAACATTATAATGAATATGAATATAGTTGCACTTTAATCTACACAATCCAAACCATGTGATGCTAAATTTACATGAACTAGTGTGAACCTATCGGTATGCGCTAACAGTTCCATGCGTTGAATTATTTGAGGTTGTGTGGTTTTTGCATTTTGAAATCTTTGAATATTAGAAAATACTACAAAGTTCAAACCAAAGAAATCTTATGCATGTCTGTTTAATTTAGGGTTTAATAACGGAATCGTCTTAGCAGATGTGGAGACATGGATTCTTTGGATCTCATTTTTGCTAATTAATGGATGTCATCCAATGTAGATTAACCATAAAGAGCTAGAGAGAGACCTCACTAAGACTGGTTAATAAATACTTCTACTTTTTGGGCGTTACTACTTCTGGATTTCTTCAAAAAAATCAATATCGCTTTTCTGCTTGGTTTTATCCACAAATTCAGAGTGGAAACTCATGTTTCCCTCTCTGTTTGCCTTATCTATAGAGCTAAAGATATTTGAATGTGGATTAATTTGCCACGAAATAATTTGGTGGATAATGGTTATCTTACATAAGGTTGATAATGTTTATCATTAGCTACACTTTGACAAGTAGAAGTGAGAATAGGCTTGTTAATATTATCTTCTCTGTACATTAAGGGTCATTATACTCTGTGTCTGTTTGATCGATTATAATCCTCGAAATAAATACGCCCATACCTCTTCCTTGGTTCTAAGCCTATTGCATCATCCTAGATCTTTCTTTCCTACCGTGTTGTATTCCAATTGAAATTTCTTTACATTAGTACTCTAGTAGGTCTTTAATGGCCACAGAGAGGATAAAATTTATGTTTCCTAGTCTTGAGTGTTTCTTGGTTTATCTGTTTCATTGACTTTATATAGATATATGTGAAAGTTTATTACCAGTAATATTACCAAGTAGATTGCAAAGGGCTTATGGAGCTAATGACATTGAGAGGGATCTCTAAATTTGTGGACATATCTTCTCTCAAAATCTTATGTATATGCACTTACGTGTAGGTGAAGTTTAGAATTTTATGAAGTAACATATTACTTTTCTTCAATGAATACGATCTCTTTTTATCATCCCCTTTTAAGACAATTCAATTCTGAATGTTTTTTTATTTTACTTGATCATCAAGTCGACCAATATTTTGTCGACTGGGGCAATAAATACTAGAGATTGCAGAAAATTTGTCATCATAATAATTAATGGTTTCTGATATTCATTATATCTTTCATGGATGGGCTTAGGTAAACTTGCATCAAACAACTTAGAATCTGTGGACATGGTTGAATGTTATAAGTGGATAGTGGTTTCCTTTAAGTTGTTGCAATAACAAGTAATGTGGTTGAACATGCCCAGTATAGAGGAACTTGATAATGAAGCTTGAAGGGATGGTCTTGAGAATAGCTCCTCTGTGGCTGATCCACCATGATCATGTATGCATAGAAAGATCGATGGTAGTGTATGGACGACACTACTGATAATTTATTTTGTAACCATTAATGTGTGAAACACACCAAAACATGTAGAAACTAGTTGATATGTATGCTTGGTTTTCTTCAATGATGATTTGCAATTTCTTTAACTACAACGATATAGTCTTCAAATTGTTTTTGCCTAACTATTATTAAGACAAGCTTAAATTACATGTGGAAGTTTTGTGCCAATTTCTGTTGAATCACGAGATGGGGAATCAATAGAAGTCAAATATATCAGTAGGCGATCAAAGCTGGGTTGGCCTTCGCATCTCTTTTCAAGAATTAATAAGTGATATATCTCGGTAATGAACTGTCAATGCCAAATTATTGGAAGGGCATGAAATTTTTACAAAGGTAAAACTAATATAGTTGTGGTGAACACTATTATAAAAAGGATCAATGAAATTTCACAAAAATGAAGCCTACTAGACATCTGGTGAATTGGGACAAAATATAATCAAATTACATAGACCTATAGGGTTTATTATGTGCTCTTGATGAGCTGCATTATGTGATTGAATTCATGGAGAACTCAAATTTTCACTATTACCATGATTTAAAATTGGATTAATAGTCAATCTTGATAAATGAACAAGGTTGGACTTAATCCTTACACCCATATTAAATATGTCAAGTACTTCGATATTATAGTAGCAATATGGGGAGTGGAAACCTGAAAGCCTACACTAGAACTAATAACTCTGAAATGTGGAATTGTGGTGGAGTGAAGAGTAATACAAAAGGATAACCAACAATTAACATGTTAATAAGTACAATGGTTGACTATTAAATAGTTAATTTTTATTGTGTCTACTTATTGACTGATGAGAAGATTAAAATTCTACTTATTATATGTGGTGAAATTTTTTCTAAACTTAAGTTACTGTTGAATTCTCTTCTGAGGGCCCAAAGAATTTATACCATAATCTAGACTTTATACTTGCATAGTTGGAATGTGCATAGTAGACGGGGGGAAATAAACATTTTCGCAATGATTTCAAGCAAGGTTATTATATCATAAGTTGGATACTATACCCACATTATTAATAATATATTCAAGTACACCTGTAAGAAGAATACATATATTGTTGAGGAATGAGAAGGTTCAAATATTAAATGCCTCCACATAAGAGGAGTAAATCATATCACTTGCCAGGAAAAATAATAGATATATTATGTAATGAAAGTTATGAAGAAATAGGGAGGTGAATAAGTGATTGGATTAAAAATTTGATGATATGGTCATCATGTTATTTTAATCATAGTAAAATCGAATTATGAGTTGTATGATTGTTATGCAAGGGCATAGCTTAATAAATTCCAACTAATGTCAGTATGGATAGTCCAGTCGAGGACATCACTTAATGGAATAAAATTTATGATATTAGAGATCGCAGGAAAGGATGGTATATGAAAGAGAAAATGTTGAACTCGCATAAGGTAACTCACAAAAAAATATATATATAATGTCAAGTGTTTTTCTTTCCATATATCATGGCCCACATGAGGGGAAAAAAAGAGGAAGTATATAAATGGAAATTATATAAAACCTTAGGAAAGAAGCTCATGACATACTATCAACAATAAAAAAATTTGATGGTTAATTAAGTGGGTGTCATCCTAGAAAAAATTCTTAAGGTTTTGTTTAATGATATATATTCATGAAGGTTACCATGAAATATCGTTAAGCACATGAGACAATGTATTTTTAAAACTGTCTTTAGATCTAATATGGCTGTGTGAAAGCAAACCATTTTGAAATGTGGTTTTTATGTTGGATGAGCGGACAATTCATTTTATTGGAAAAATGCATCAAATATGGAGTTTCAATGGAACTAAGTCTTACCAGGTTATTATTCAATACACACTTAAATTGAAATGCATAATTTGGAACCTACAAGTTTCTTTTGAGTAACGTAATCCCAAAATAATTTTAACTAAAGTAGATAAGAGACACAAATTATATTCCAATCTAGATGAAACTAGGGTTAAAGTTCAGAAGTAAATGCTCAAATGCAATGCAACTAACTGTATACATATTGGAGAAGACATAATACATAAATAAATTATGACTTTAATAACAAGGAAACGAGACTGACACCAAAAGTACATCTAGTATAAATACACAATGGAAGTGTAAAAGAAAATCCTGATGCTTCTCGGTTAATAGCAGAAAAACATTATTAAGCTTAAGAGCACCTTCCCATTGGTTCACTCAAATTCTAATGCGTGAAACTTTGCAACTTAATGTATATCTTAATGTACATACCCATCGAGATATAAATGGGGTTCTATTGGTAATATCTCACAATTAAGATCCTTTCCAATCGAGAGAATGATTGAATATATTACAAATTTACTTCTTGTGGTAAGTGATAAGATTGAAATAATTTTTATGCTTCTACTTTATATAAACAAAGTATACATCCAAACTAGATTTGGTCGTGCTTGATGCATTAGAGAAATTCAGAGTAGCCTAACAAATAACAATAATTTTACAATAGATTCAGAGCATGATTATCTGAATTAATCAACAAATTCTTTATAAACCAAAAATGTTTTCGAATTAATACAACTTATCATAATCTAAGGATCTTATGCTAATAATGAAATACATGCACCAAAGGGGTGACATATAAAAGGTTCTAGAAAATAGAGAATAATAAATCATTTTACATCTTAATGCTTTAACCATATTGGGTGGCTAAATGACACCAGTAAGAAAAATGATTTCAATAAAGTGATATCTAGAAATTGTAAATTCTACAATATGAAATCAAGAAATATGGGAAAACTATACCTATGAGATTATATTAATAGTGTTATCTAGATTCGAATATGACAACATAACAATTATTGCATAAATAATTTGATTTAAGGAATTTAACAATTAACTTGGTGAATTTTATTCTACCAAGTGATGATCTAGTGTTAAGGTGGGATATCCACATGTTAATGAATCAAGCTCACATCTTGGTATATAGTGTACCATGGAAAGTAAGAGATTGGGAAATGGGAAAACATTGTAACCTTTAGTCATTACTCATTTATAGGAGGTGTATGTACTTATATACTAATTTTTTGATTGATTTTGAATATATACTAAATTATTCATGGCCAACAAGGGGTTTGAAGTAGTGTTAAAAAGAGAAAACAAGAAATCATATGGCATAACCAGTTTATATGTGGAGTACTTTTGAGTACAAAACAATTATTTTCTTGGTTAAAGACAATGATAATATTGTTATTATACTTCAAATATAACATCAAAGTCCATATTACACTAACCCTTCTTAATGATTAAGCGGAGGTCATATTCTATTGTTGTTAAAACCTTGTCTATGTGACAGATTTAATCCCAAAACTCCAAGTTATGGGTATGATAAAGTTGTAGCATGAATGGTTACCTCTATGGTACTATTTTTTTGACATTATATTGCAACTACAAAGCATATGAAAAAGATTTTCTAAATAAAAGAATGTGAATACTTTGACATAAAATTACTCACTCACTCCAGAAGTTGAACATGTCGATGAATTTCTTTATTCTCCAATCGATAAACTAAGCACAGTTTGATCAAACTTGCCTAAAGGTAATATAAATAAATGTATAAATTTTTGGCATAATACTAACATGGTGGAAAACATGTGGATGAAGTATATGTCATGAACATGATGTTATGGACATTAATATTGGGTACCCGTGTACAAGTGGTACTGTGTACAAATAGTACATATGGTATTGGTATGGATGCATGTATTGCATGATAACATATGAAATGTATAGTTGTGTGCATGTAATTCACATTATGTTCAAGTGCACATGGTAGAAGAGAAGTTACTCAGTGTTTTCTTGGTATGGAAACCAACTCGGAGTGCATATAGAATGAAGAAGCTAAGAAGTGATTCAAGGATAAGTATCTGCATTGTTTCAGTCTTAGTATACATATGACATACGAATCTGCTTTATGATGGTTATATATGGGTTATGATTTTGATGGTTATGTTTGAGCTAACGTGATGTGATATTTATACATGTTCATTGGTCAAATGAGCTAGTTTGACTTGTTATGACTAAGGTAGGGAAACTGCAGGAAGGAAGTGTTCGAAAAGAAAACAAATTCTTTGGAAGAACATGCATTTATTCCTATTATTTAAATACAATGAAAAATAGGAATCATAGTTAAATGGTGAGACACAATAACATGTATTTACTCATGTAGTAGTACTGCTACATTAACTATGGTAAATAAAATCGAGTTTCTGCAATTAAAAATCTCACACAAAATTGATTGAAACAAATGTACATGTAGCAAAGGACTGAAATTATTGGTAGAACACCTTTGTAATCAATATATCAGAAGTTTTGATTCATGTGGCAAGGTCATAGGAACTTGAAAATTCATAAAATAGTTACTTGTCAATAAGGAAATAAATTGTACGATGCAGGAATACACCAAGGATGGTGTAAATTTAAGGGGGGAGTATGTAACACCACTCAAATGTATGCAACATTCTATTTTTGTAGGCTAAGAAAAGCTAGGTCACATGTGTAAAAGTGAAATTAAATACTTGATTATTAAAATAAAATAATTTAATCACTTGGAAGAATGAGACACCATGAGATGAGATTCCTTCCAAATCCCATTAGTGAATGGGAAGGGATAATTCTTTAATGATAAGACTTGTGTATCCAATTAGAGAGAAGCTTAGTGGCTTGGAGATAAATATCCATCAAGCTTCTTAGCTTGGGAAAGATATTAACTTAAGAAAATAAAAAAAATCCTTGTGGCAGAGAAGGTCAAGATTTTATGAGGAAAAGCCTCATGGGAGAGAAAGGCGAGATTTTTTGGGAAAAGCCTAGGAAAATGGATAAAAATAAATCCATAAAAGTAGGATGATGCTAATGGAAGCCATATCATGGAAGAGGGTGTTAAATACCCATAGAAGAGGCCAATAAGAGGTAGTTGATCGATGGAAAGAACTCTCGGCTTGGGGGTGAAATAGACGAGTTAGTTCTAAGTTGTGTGGAGGTGCTCGATTCTCCAAGTGACATTCTCTCCAATTACTCTTTCTTGAATCACTTGCATGGGATGTATGTACTTTCTGTTGACATAATCCTCCCACAACTCTTATACCAATTTGTTCGAAAGTTAGAGGAGGTAAGGTACACATTCCAAACACAAACAATTACACGAGTTATGGCTTCTCTATTTATCACAAAAAACTTGATGATTCCAATCAACCCAATCAGGAGGATTTAACATTTGCAATTAATGACTCCTTCAAAATAACTGAACATGAAAAGACACTCGAAATTTGAATTTACACAAAATAAAATTGAACTCAAAGTCACTGAACTTGAGTCGGTTAATAGATTCCCTAAATTTATAAAGATCTGCATGCAAGAGGAATTAAATATCTTTAACACAATGCAATAAATATAATCATAGTCTCTCTAGCTCCCCATTGTGACAAAATATTTGTGCTTAATTTTTTTTCTTGTGAAACATTGTTGTATGTGCAAGATGCAGATTAGTAACCTATGTGTTTTATTTTATTCATCCATTCGTGCAAATTTTTTTCTATGTTCGGAATTGTTGTTATTTTTGTATTGATACATGCACCAATTCATGAGGCACAAGGGAAATCCATGTAAAATTTCTATTTGAAAAGTTGTCTAGGGGTAGAGGGCTTTGTTTGAAAAGTGGTGAGTAAGTATAGAGTGACAGATCACAAAACAATGACTTCACTTTTAAGGCTACACTTCTCTGATTATTTTGTGATCCTATGTAAAGGTATCCGTTATTTGATGTATGCCATTGTTTCAATTTATAAATACATTATAGTGTGTGTTTGATGTTGGTATTTACGATGATTTATATTTATGATTAATCTAATCTAAATTGGTGCTACTTCAAGGTTGCAATTCCTTACTAGTCCTATATTCTACACAAAACAACATTCTAGAAAAGGACACAAGTCCTAATCTGATCCTATGTTGTTTTGAAGTTATAAAAAATGTGAAGGAAGAAATATAGGATAAATTTATGGGTGTGGTCTCATGTAGTGACATTTTGGCTCTGACTGCTCAGGATGTTATGTTTTTGTTATTCACTATTCAATAACATTACCATTAGTGTGGAGACAGATGTATCTATTCACAATATAAATCCATTTTAAAACACTTATACTTATTCTAATTGGTCCAATAATTTGTTCCATCTAATTGCACTACATTAGTTTGTGTATGGTCCATCTAATTTTCTTTATTTGCCAATGATATATGGTACTTTTGGAAACTCCTATGTGATTAGGAGTTATTCAAATTTAAAGTTCATTAAGGTTCCCTTGCCACAAGACTCAACACATAGACATAAGGTGTGGGAAAACACTTTTCCTCTTATCCAACTAATAATTTTAAAGTGTGATGCACATATTTTAGTAAAATAAGTCATGCATGAGTGCAATGGGGAGTCATGGATGAAAAAGCCTGTAGGATGGGAAATTTTCCATTAGTCGATGAACATCGTGTCGTGTCTACTTTATGTGAAGTATTGTGATACTTTTGGTAATGGGCATGCTTAATATTAGCTGCATTAGAAAACCCTTTACAACACTAGAAAGTGATGTAAATTCTTGTATGGGCCCATTTTTTTTAACAAAGAAAACAATTGCAAAAAAAGCAGACCCTGAGCATTTTTTCCATACATATAGTGATGTGGAACATGATATATGGTAGAGTGTTACTGAGGGATAATGTTGAGATAGTAGATGATGGGGAAAGTTGTTGATAGACCATCTTAGAAGGATGATGAAATGGTGTGATGTTGAAAGGACTAATGGGGTGTAGATTCGACACTTTTGGGTGTTTAAGTGGTTGTTTGTTGGGTGACATATGGCACCACTAATAACATAACACATGACAATGTGATGTCATAGGATGATAGATGATAGAAAATTTTGGTTCTTTGTGCCATGTTCTAAGTTGAAGAAGTTATAAAGGTTGACACATTGGTGAGGAGGTGTTGTAGAAAAAATCCGAGAGAGTGTGGTAGTTCAGACACAAAGTGTTGGATAAATGTAGATTCAAGGTTTCCCATAATTGATGGACTCCGTGAGACAAAATAGCTATATTAACTAAATTAAGGTTTCATGTCACAACATGGAAGTTTATTTGGTTGATAAGTGATAGATGATGGTGTTGTGAAATAAAAGACACTTGAGAGAAATACCCCAAAAACTGCATATAACATGCAAAATGATCCCTCAAGATTTTATCAAGAATAAAGTTGTACATTGCAAAAAATAAATATTATAACCATGATCCATACTTAGACAGGTGGAGGATAGTCGATGATGACATAACATATATCCAACATGGCCAAATAAGAAAGTGATAGGTGGTAAACAGATGGGGATGACATGGAAAGCATGATGATGTGGCATCTTAGGAGTGGGACACATGAAAAGCATTTTTAGAGTCTAGGATGGCAAAGTGGCTTGAATCTCAATGAGATATTGCACCATTTAGAGAGTTCCATGTGGAAAAAAATGACATCCATAGATGACATGGAAAAACATTGGGATTCAAGGCGGCCAGGGGATTATTTTATAAGGGCTCAATAGTGTAAAGTTGTCTATGCCTCTCGTGATGTTTTATAAGAACCCTTTAAAATCCCCCGAGATAATCCAGATTTCAACTTATAGCACATTGGGTGCTAAAGAATAGTTCTAATTCTGAGATATATAAATCATAGAAACTAAAATTTAGTGGCATGATAGAAACCAAATTTGGCATTTTGAGAATGAAAATATGTTTAATAAGTGGTTAAGTGAAGAAAAATTGAAAATTGAAAAATAAGTTATTGAAGCCATGTGAACTAGGTAAGTTGATATTCCAAAGGAGATTCTACTAGGGTAAAATAGTGGATTTGAACTTATGGAACTTCAACCGTAGAAACCTACAAAATGTAGTTTGTTGAATTTAAATTTCTACCAATTCAATTAAAATTAAGAGGTTGAGATATAAAATTAAATTATAAGTTAAATTATACGAATAGTTGTAGTTGGTTAAAACATGTTGCAATGAAATAATGGAGTACCAACTATAAATAAAATGCATGAGTACATTGAACTTTAATGAAAATGAAGTTGTTGTGTTGTGTATGGATGAGAATTTAGTTGAATAAATCAAGATTATGAAGAATTGTGAAGCAATAGCATATATAATATAATATATATGTTATGCTATATTTATCAATTGAAATCAAAAATGATTTTAAAATGAGGTTTCAAGGAGTATTCCATACTTTTATACCTCTCCATGCAAATGAAGTGACATATATTAAAACATTTCAATGAAGGTGAATACTATGATACACTATGTTAAAGATCATATAAAGGAATTGAAAGACCAATACAAAGGTACTGATAAACAGTTTGATTAACATTACAAAGGTCATATCTAGCAACGTATGCAAGGTTAAGTTATCATTGTAAAGTTTATACATAAATTTTTCCATAGAAGGATTATATGTATGGCCACGACCACATTTATATAAAATCGAAAAGTGTTTGCACTATAAGTTGCAGTATTTAGTATTCGTTAGTCAATATTGTAATGAGTATGAATACAATTACACTTCAATCTACACAATCCAAACCACGTGATGTTAAATTTACATGAAATAGTGTGAACCTATTGGCATGCGCTAACAGTTCCATGCGTTGGATTATTTGAGGCTGTGTGGTTTTGGCATTTTGAAATCTTTTAATATTAGAAAATACTACAAAGTTCAAACCAAAGAAATCTTATGCATGTTAGTTTAATTTAGGTTTTAATAACGGAATCGTCTTAGAATATGTGGAGACATGGATTCTTTGGATCTCATTTTTGCTAATTAATGGATGTCATCCAATGTAGATCAACCATGAAAAGCTGGTTAATAAATACATCTGTTTTTGGGCTTTACTTCTTCTGTATTTCTTAAAAAAAAATCAATATCACTTTTCTACTTGCTTTTATCCACCAATTCGGAGTGGAAACTCATGTTTCCCTCTCTGTTTGCCTTATGTATAGAGTTGAACGTATCCAAATGTGGATTAAGTTGCCACCAAATAATTTGGTGCATAATGATTATCTTATATAAGGTTAATAATGTTTATCAATACCTACACTTGGACAAGTAGAAGTGAGAATAGGCTTGTTAACATTATCTTCCATGTACATTAAGGGTCAGTATACTATGTGTCTATTTGATCAATTATAATCCTCAATATAAATACACCCATACCTCTTCCTTGGTTATAAGCCTATCGCATCATCCTAGATATTTCTTTCCTATCGTGTTGTATTTCGATTGAAATTTCTTTACCTCAGTGCTCTGGTAGGTCTTTAATGGCCACCGAGAGGATGAAATTTATGTTTCCTAGTCTTGAGTGTTTCTTGGTTTATCTGTTTCATTGATTTTACATAGATATATGTGAAATTTTATTAGCGGTAACATTACCAAGTAGATTGCAAAGGGATTATGGAGCTAATGACATTAAGAGGGATCTCTGAATTTGTGGACATATCTTCTCTCAAAATCTTACGTATATGGACTTACATATAGGTTAATGTTTTTATTTTCCTTGATCATCAAGTCGACCAATATTTTTTCAACTAGGGCAATAAATTCTAGAACTCGTAGAAAATTTGTCATCATAATAATCAATGGCTTTTTATATCCATTATATATTTCATGGATGGGCTTAGGTACACTTGCATAGAACAACTTAGAATCTGTGGGCATGGTTAAATTTTATTAGTGGATAGTGGTTTCCTTTAAGCTTCTACAATAACAAGTAATGTGGTTGAACATGCCCAGTATAGAGGAACTCAATAATGAAGCTTGAAGGGATGGTGTTGAACATAGCTCCTTTTTGGTTGATCCACCATGATCATGTACGCATAGGAAGGTTGATGGTAGTGTACGGAATGTGCTACTGAGAATTTATTTTGTAACCATTAATGTGTGGAACACACCAAAACATGTAGAAACTAGTTGATATGTATGCTTGGCTTTCTTAAATGATTATTCGCAATTTCTTTAACTACAACGATATAGTATTCAAAAAAAATTTGCCTAATTATTATTAAGACAAGCTTAAATGATGTGTGGAAGTTTTGTATCAATTTATGTTGAATCACAAGACGAGGAATCAAGAGAAGTCAAATATATCAATAGGCGATCAAAGTTGGGTTGGCCTTCGCATCGCTTTTCAAGAACTAATAAGCGAGATATCTCGGTAATGAACTGTCAATGCCAAATTCTTGGAAGGGCATGCAATTTTCAGAAAAGTTAAAACTAATATAGTTATGGTGAACACTATTATAAAAAGGGTTAATGCAATTTCAAAAAAGTTGAAACCTACTAGACGTCTGGTGAATTGGGACAAAATCTGTATAATCAAATCACATAGAACTGTAGGGTTTATTATGTGCTCTCGATGACATGCATTATGTGACTTCATTCATCGAGAAGTCAAGTTTTCACTATTACCATGATTTAAAATTGGATTACTAGTCGATCTTAATAAATGAACAAGGTTGGACTTAATCCTTACACCCATATTAAATATCTCAAGTATTTGGATAATTATAGTAGCAATATGGGGAGTGGAAACCTAAAAGCCTACACTGGAGCTAATAACTGTGAAATCTAGAATTCTGGTGGAGTGAAAAGTAATACAAAAAGATAATCAACAATTAACATGTTAATAAGTACAATGGTTGGCTATTAAATAGTTAATTTTTATTATGTCTATTTATCGAGTGATGAGAAGACTAAAATTCTACTTATTACATGTTGTGATTTTTTTTCTAAACTTAAGTTATTGTTGAGTTCTCTTGCTAGGGCCCGAAGACTTTATACCATATCTAAACTTTATACATGCATAGTTGAAATGTGCATAGTAGACGGGGAGAAATAAAGATTTTGGCAATGATTTCAAGCAAAGTTATTACATCGGAACTTGGATATTATACCCACATTATTAATGATATATTCAAGTACACCTGTAAGAAGAATATATAT
>APFE031693481.1:0-13131 GCA_000404065.3 Pinus taeda
TATAGAACCATGAAATCTAACAAAACCATGTGCAAAAACTAGCAAATTGAATGAATATAAAGTACAAAACCATGGAATATAACAAAACTATTGGCCATAACATTTTTTCAAAAGTTATTTTAACATAAACAAATCTAGGAACTAAAAAAGAATGGTTTGGTAAGTTCTAACCATGGGTGACATTTTTTTTAAAGTTATTTTAACATAATCATACTTAACAACTAAAAATGAATGGTTTGGTATGTTATAACCACAAGTGATATTTATATATAATATTTAACTAAGTAGAAAATAAAAAAAACACAATTTAATAATTTATTTCACTTATTTATATTTATCAAACCACACTTGTTTAATTGGAAATATTGACTCACATAACAAATTTTAATGGATCCAACATAATAAAATGAAAATTAATAAAAAATAACTAATATCAAGAAAGATGATCTAAATTTAACTATTAAAATTTAACATAAAAATAAATTTACTATACAAAACCATATATAAGATGCATTAAAATAATTAATATAAAACATGACTACATATAATAATCATTTAATCAATGCAAATACAAATATGAGATAGCCATTATACACTTTAACAATAATTATCGTAAATAATATATACTAGCCTAGATCCATCTTAATTTCGGATATACCAACACCCTAAAGGGATCAAATCTCTTTTATTAAATTAGTAATGTTATAGATATTATATATATATATAATATATATATATATAATATATATATTATATAATATATATATATATATAAATTAGTATTTAAATAATTTAGTTAATTTTGTTTCTCACAAACTAGCAATTTAATATCTAGTTCAACTATACTTTTAAAATATATTATTTCTATTATTATAAAGATTAGTTTTCTATTATAATGGATTAAAGATAAATTTTTGAAAGTTTTCTCTTTAGATTTTGTCTTCAAACACATGTTGTAGTGTTTATGGTTCTGTAAGTGGCAATAGTTCGAGACAACCCTCTATTTTTGGTTGTATATTCAATGGAGATCAACTCAATCTCCACCATCTTGTTACCCAACCATGAAAAAAATAACCCAATATCTGTGTGGAAAATGATACAATATATCCCAAATTTGAGGTCCACTCATGTCATATCCAAGAATATATACAATGTATGTGGGATTGGATCATGTACTCATCTAAAAAATGCAAAGGCTAAATCAAACTTGAATTCGGTGCCAAGTGTTTCTTCACTATTGCATTTGCTAGCCTAGAGGATCAAACATGGGTATTCAAGAATGGCTTATGTGAGAAATAGAAGCTTTGTTGATCACTATAAGTATTAAGGAATGGACAATGTGAGCAGCTAAAGCCTATGAGAAACTACCTATGAACCATAGCATTCGAGAATGTTAATGATGAATGCTTGGTCTTATGTTTCATATTTTTCTTGTTTTTTCTCTCTCCTTGTTTCTTGAATGTGAAACAAATGCTTGGTTGTATGTTTCATATTTGTCTTGCTTTTCTCTCTCCTCGTTTCTTGAATGTGAAATCTCCAAACTCCATTTCTCATCTCGTTGTCGTTTCTCGTTTCGTTTCCCCTTTCTGGTTTCTAGTAACATAGATTTCAAGCCCTTCCTTCTAGCTTTGGTTGAATTTCTGCATTTCTCTCAACTCCAAAAGCAGGTGATAGAAGGGATGGGTAGAAAGCTTGGTACTCGAGATAGAGTTAAAGAGGAAGAAACATTGAGTCAGACACTGCAAGATTCCTTTCGTGGGGCCAAAGGATCACAACAAGGCCATAGTAAGCCCCCAAGAGAGAACAAAGATGCTACCGCATGCAGTGGTAATAATCATGTAGAAATTCCCACTGTATATCAACATATTATGCAATATACTAAAACACAATACAAGATCTACTTCTACAACACTTTGCGGAAGCTTAATCAATTTGAGCATGATCAATGGGAACACATATAACTGAGAATGAGAAGCAATCACACATAACACAAAAGAAATATCACGGGGAAAGCCTCAACCTAAAACTCCAACTCTATATTATCATACAAGTGGAAATATAGTCTAGATTACAAAAAGAATTAGCTCACAAGCTATCATGCTTTCTCTGCAATCCCTCTACTGCTCATAGACAGTCAAAGGCCTCTCTCAAACCTTCTCCTCTGCCCTCCAAGCCTCCTATTTCTTTGCGCAATTTTCCTTGGGGTCCAGTGAAGCAACATGTGTGAATTGGCCTCTTCACATACTCACTAATCTCTGATCTAATTGCGCAATCCTGAAGGAGATAATTCCTTCTACATGGATGAGTTTCCTTTATAGGAAAAATTCATCCAACCGATAGTACAATGTCACTCCTCTAATCTCAACTGGGTCTCTGACGGAACTGACATGCATGAGTTATTTATGAGAGAATATTCAGTTATCTGAAGTGCAGCAGTTATATGCATGCAAGCATTAACTAACTGAACTCACAATTAATTCAACAAACTGTTTGAATTAATCTAACTAGACTTGACTCAGTTAATGAAGTCAACTAATTACAACTCATAATTACAACTCATTCTTATCCTTTAACTAATGAATAAATTGCTCAATTAATGGAGAAACTATTGCATGTCCCCAAATAGACTTCATGTTTGATTTTCCTTAACTAATTAACTCAAGATGAATTAATTAATTATTTTACAAACAACTACTAAGATCAAATTCGAATTTTACTTCGCTATTTTAGTTCAGGGACTAACTAAAATAGGAATCTATCCCGAATTGCTAAAAATAGAATGCTATTTTTAACACTTCCATTTTTCATTCCCTGTTGCTCAATCTAGCACTGGTACCCAAGCTTCTATTTATAGCAGTGCTATTTTTAGCATTTTTTGTTGCTATTTTCAGCACTCCCTCTCAACAAGAAAGGCTTCAACTCGAACCCGATCCTGTACCTTTGGAATGTTCTGCATGACACTTCTACCAAGTGTGGTTGCTCCAGCAACTCTAGAAACAAAAAAAACTCCCAACTGACCTCTCTGTTGGGCTAGAAACATACTCTGATACTAAAGCTCCATCTACTGCTAATAAGTGCTCCCTCTCTGACCTCTGAGCTACTGCAACACTCCATGCATCTCACACCATTGCACAATTCTCTGTGTTATCCCGCACTGGTGCAACACTCCTGTGCCTCTCGCATTGTTGCAGCTTGCTAGCTCTACACAGTCATGGGACTCCTACACTATAGCTCTCTCTGCCGCTCCATCCACATCTATCTCTACCCAATCAGCTAGTCCTGCTACTCCTTGTCAGGGCTCCTATAGCAAAGTCAAATCAAAGAGGTTGGGTACCTCAAGGATCCTACCCCTATTTCAGCCTCCATGGGACGATCACTCCACATCGCCCCACCTCCTACCTAGAGGTATGGTTGCATGTGATCCCTCTGCCCACCTGGCTCGAAGTTTCCCCCTACTGGAGTTATCTGCGTGAGTAGATGTCTCTACTTGATCTCCTCTCGACTTCTCTAGTTGTGGCTGCTCCACAACCTCCTCAAGCTGCTTCACCAATTGTGGCTCCTCCACAATTGTCTGAGACTTCTTCTGGCACTATATGTTGAGAGGTAATTTACTCTCCCTCTCAACAACCAAGTATCTAACCTTTACCTTGCTCCTCAAGGATTTGCATGCATATTGTACCTCAAGTGCATACAGGTTCTTGGCTAGCACACCAATCTGTTTCATATTTCTCGCCATCACGAAAATTCTAGAAAAAGAGCTGATTTTAAATTAGCGATATCTCCCTCATCCGAACTCCGATTCAGCCGATTTTTTTTTTTTTTTTTTTTTTTTTTTTTTTAATTTTATTTTATTTAATTTGGGTGTTTTTCCACAAGGAATCCAGATCTTCTATTTGTTTTTGAAAATTTTTCACAAAATTTTTCAGATCTGCTCTGAAAACTCGCGGCCCAATTTTTTTACTTCGAATTCTCTTTCACATGTATATTATTCTCTGCTTTGATCACCTTTGCTCTGATACCATGTAGAAATTACCATTGTAGATCAACAGATTATGCAATATACTAAAACACAATACAAGATCTACTTCTACAACACTTTACGGAAGCTTAATCAATTTGAGCATGAGCAATGAGAACACATATAACTAAGAATGAGAAGAAATCACACATAACACAGAAGAAATATCACGGGGAAAGCCTCAACCTAAAACCCCAACTTTGTATTATCATACAAGTGGAAATATAGTCTGGATTACAAAAAGAATTAGCTCACAAGCTATCCTGCTCTCTCTGCAATCCCTCTGCTGCTCATAGACAGTTAAAGGCCTCTCTCAAACCTTCTCCTCTACCCTCCAAGCCTCCTATTTCTTTGAGCAATTTTCCTTGGGGTCTAGTGAAGTGACATGTGTGAATTGGCCTCTTCACACACTCACTAACCTCTGATCTAATTGCGCAATCCTGAAGGAGATAATTCCTTCTACATGAATGAGTTTCCTTTAAAGGAAAAATTCATCCAACTGATAGTACGCTATCCCTCCTCTGATCTCAATTGGGTCTCTGACAGAACTGACATGCATGAGTTATTTATGAGAGAATATTCAGTTATCTGAAGTGTAACAGTTACATTCATGCAAGCATTAACTAACTGAACTCACAATTAATTCAACAAACTATTTGAATTAATATAACTGGACTTGACTTAGTTAACTAGGTCAACTAATTACAACTCATCCTTATCCTTTAACTGATGAATAAATTCCTCAATTAATGGAGAAACTGTTGCATGTCCCCACATAGACTTCATGTTTGATTTTCCTTAACTAATTAACTCAAGATGAATTAATTAATTATTTTACAAACAACTGCTAACATCAAATTCAAATTTTACTTCACTATTTTAGTTCAGAGACTAACTAAAATAGGAATCCATCCCGAACTACTAAAAATAGAATGCTATTTTTAATAGTTCCATTTTTCATTCCCTGTTGCTCAATCCAACACTGGTACCCAAATTGCTATTTATAGCAGTGTTATTTTTATCACTTCTATTTATAGCATTTCTTGTTGCTATTTTCAACAAATCAGAGTATGGTGCAGCACCATATATTAAGGTCCACCAATGACATCATATTAGAAAAAATGTAAGCATGAAAATAGATTGAAACAAAAACAAAAGGGAAACCCTCACTAACTCGTCAGGCCCTTACTCAATAATCGGGCAACATTTGGGTATGAAAAATCAGGGATCCTTTCTTCAAAGTCCTTGTTTGATTTTATAGATCTCTTCATATTGATGGATGGCTTCGACCCTCCTTGAATGGCCATTGGATGAGTGATGGGCAGTTGCATTCGTTAAACTTCCTGGAAATTGTTTGAAATTTTTTTAATTTAGAACTTTTATACAAAACTTTGACTTTTGCATTTTGTAATTTGATGCATATGTTTCTGCTCATGCCACATTTGTTTAAATAAACTACATATTTATTTTCTTTTGATTACATTTCTCAACTATGGTTGTGGATTTATCTTGGACAAGTAATGAAAATAAGATATGTTCTAGGGAATTGAACATATGTTTTTTCATCACTTGTATCATACTTTGATAGCACTGGCACAGAAACCCGAACCGATCGCTTCATCGCACTATGGCTGATAGAGAATTTCCTAGCTGTTGAGCACAACACATAGCCCATATCATTCAAAGTATACTGGTGTTATTCTTTCACCTTGAGATGGATATATATTTGTTTTATTGCAACAGGGAAACAACTGCTACATTACGATATATCAACTATACTCAAAGGCAAAAACTATTTGTCCTGTACAACTACATTGAGAGTAATAAGTATCTTCCCATGTGTCATCATAGCAACAAATTCCAATTTGATAATTCATTGTGTTTCTCATTCTAGTGGCCGCCATTATTGTGCAAGTTTCTCCTATCATCTTTTGTCTCCATGAAAGTTGATAAGAAGATGCTAAGACAATGCTAAATGTCAAATTTTAGCAGACATTATGAAAACCATTTTGATCCATTTTCTAACATGGTCAACAATATTCTTTGATAGTACTACGATGTATCTCTTCCAAAACTTGATTGTCTTTCATAGCTGGACAACTAATTTGATAAATGATCTCTTTAAATTTGTCTTGGACTCGAATGTTATTGGATGTTCTTGAATATAGGCCAAGTGTTCAGCCAAAATGTCCAAACATATCAATAACAACACATAGTGTAATAGAAATATTCATCCTCATCCAATTATTAAATGCAGAAATATTCCTCTAAAAGCCTAGATTTCCGATACACTGGGGCTATTACTTATATAACCCCTGGTTTTAGTTTCTCTTGCATGTTTGGTGATTCAGTTGGAATATGTCAAAATATAGAGTTCCTTGATGTCTTCACTCCAACTTCTTGGATGCCATCTCAAATAAAGGCTCAAAGGATATTCCAAATATTATCTTTAGAGGTGGCCATTTCGGCCAAAAAGGCTGAGTATCCATGCCATCAGTCACACTCTTCTATGCACGTGTACATTACCAAGCAATTTATCATCAATAAACATTGTTGCAAGACAATAATTGTTCAAATAAATTTCTGAGATGTTCTAGATATCTAAAGAGATTTCCTTATTAAGCTCAGGTTCAGAAAAGCATCTAACATATGGATCATGAAACAGTGGATCCTCACACTAATATATTCACCATGGAACTAAGACAAAGATATACAAATTGTAAACTCCCTCATGTAGATGATAAAGTGGTGTTGGAAACTCTCCACATTAGAATTGACATTCTTACCATATTCAAATGGTGTCCTTCTTCAATGTAAACAATTCTTCAATAATATGGCCACTCTCCCACATGTGTCACTTCTCCCAATCCTCACGCTTAATTGGCACACTACACCTACACATTTCATTTGACAATGCGTATGTCTTGGTACTTTATATCCACTATAGTGGGCCTTCATTCCTCTTCTATTAGAAAGCAGACTTCTTAGGGTAGGGGAAATTACAACTCCTTGCCCTCCCTCATTTCAATGCAACACGAAAATATTTTCTTGCTCTCTTTCCATTTCACAGTAGTTCTTCAATAAAAAATCTCAATTTCAAGCCCTTCCTTCTAGCTTTGGTTGAATATTTTCATTTCTATCAACTCCAAAAGCAGGTGATATAAAGGATGGGTAGAAGGCTTGGTACCCAAGCTAGAGTTAAAGAGGAAGAAACATTGAGTCAGCATTGGAAGATTCCTCTCATGGGGTAAAAGGATCACAACAAGGCCATAGTAAGCCCCCGAGAGAGAATGAAGATGCTACTGCATGCAGTGGTAACAATCAGAGTATGGTGCAACACTGTATATTAAGGTACCATTATCATCCCCTCAAGACTTCGATTGCTGAGGAGAGAGAAAATATTTTAAAAGCAGAATCTGGCAAATTTGAGGCTATAAATAGCAAAGTGGAAAGCTTGCACAATTTTGTTTAGAAACCTCGTGAACAAGTTACAGATGTTGATACACTCTTTGATCTCACATCCACACTCGCTACTGTTAACAGATCACAAAACAATGATGGTGATACTCCAATTGATTTTATTAGTAGTGATATTCTAAGAAACTATAGTGACCAGGCATATGGAAGTAGGTCTTTGGAGGGAAATGACGATCAAACCCAAATATCATGGAGAAATATTGGGCTTTTAGCTGCTTCTATTTTCCAGCATGTGGCGGGAATTTGCACTATGCTTGGACCAATGGATAATGAACCCAAGCAAAGGAAAGATATAGTATAGAGAAAACAAATTAAGCCAACAGAAAGCTCTCGACTTGAAGCAGTGAAAGAGTCCCCGGAAGATGAAAAATCAGAAACAGATGAGAATATGGAAAGCATATTTAACATTTTTCGAAAACAAAAGCAATCCAGATTAGAGAATTTGGTTCTAAATAGAATATCATTTCCCTAGACAGTAGAAAACATCTTTGCGTTATCATTCCTAGTAAAGGATGGTAGAGTTGAAATAAATGTCGATGAAAATGGAAAACATTTTGTTGTCCCCAAAAATGCTCTGAGAGCTACAGAAATTGCATCTGGAGAAGCTTCTTACAGCCAATTTGTTTTTCGGTTTGATTTTAAAAACTGGAAGTTGATGATGGAAGCTGTTGAAAGTGGTGAGGAGTTGATGCCTCACAGAACCAATCCACTTATGATTCCTTGTTATGAGAAGGCTGTAGAGACTCCTATCAAAGAGATTTCAAGAAACAGGGGCAGAGTGGTACCTGCAACTCTTTAGGTGCAGGAGGATGAATGTGGAAGTGATGATGGTGGTGGAGGTCTTCAAAGACTAGCACCGAAGAAGTGAAATAAGTGTCTCCTATGACTTTTGCTACTTTTTTGGGTGATTTTTGTTGGAAACTATCTCTGTTTCTATCAATGCATTCTAATTCATACAGGAAGCTAATCTTTAATTTACGCAATCTGGTATATAAAAAATGCTATCTTGTTATCATAATTAGTTATAATTAAGTTTACTAGTAGTGTAAACCCCCGGTGATGTAGTACATCCCTTTACGCATGGTTCCAAGGCTTGGGCAGAAGACTGGCATTATGTAAAAGGAAATTGTTAATGTAAGATGTCAAGTTTGATCTGTTAAACCATGATTAGTCCCCTTGTGACAGTATGTTGTAATTTTATGTTTGAAAAGTATTTTGAGATACCACACAAGAACAAAGTTTCCAATTGTGTAGTTGGTTTAATTTGAGAATACATAGAGATGAGAGTAGGGTAAGGCCAGGCGAAAATAGATGTAAATACAAAGGTTCAAAAAACTAGCTAGAAGCCCTTACCATACCCAAACCCTTTTACTGGCACTATAGGAATAGAGAGATCCACCTAAAGGCATGTGGAGAGTAAGTAGGGATACACATGCTCTAGATTGACTAATTGCTTGAGCCTAGCTCAAGCAGGCATAGCTAGTAGATGGAAAGAGATTGGGAATATATATCTGATTAGTATGTGTATATGAAATTCATTATGTCCCCTTTTGATTTTCAAGGTGGGAGGAATGCAATGGAGAAAGGGATATCATATTTATCCTCTATATCCCACCTATCAGGACACTAGGATAAGTCCCAATAATAAGAGTTGGGTAAGCTCGTAAGTATATGATTGTAAAAAGCCATCGTGAACTTTATTAAGCGAAGTCATCCTTTAGTTGAGTTTCATCCTTTAGTTGAAGCTTCAAGCAAGATGCTCGGCCTCTTTTCAACCCTTCAATCTTCCTGGAATAGCTACAGAACAACCCTATTTAACCCACATTGAATGCCTCTTCTTGCTGTGATCTTAAACTTGAAACTTCGGCCCTTCTCCCTACAAGAGCACCCAAGAAAAACACTCAAAACAACCTCTCTTTCACACGTTGTACCTACAACAAAACATAAGACTTCCACGTTGCTTCTAGGGATTATTTCTTGTTGTCTTATGGATCCTTCTTGCAGTGGATAGGGCCTCCCTTTGATTGTGTCTAGGGCCTCTCTGAGTGCTGCTTTAGACCTTCCTTGACTAAGGCTATATGCTTCTTCTTGATGGCTGATAAGTGCCTCCCTCTTGCTACGGATTAAGGCCTCGTTTGTTGTGGATAAGAGCCTTCCTTTTACTGCGTATCTAGCCTCTCTTGACTGTGTCTTTATGCCTCTCTTGACTGCATTTTAGGCCTCTCTCTAGACTACATCTTAGGCTTCTCTCTTGTTGTGGCTAAGCCTCCTTTTGAATGTGGTTAGGGCTACCTTTTACTGCAGCTAGGGCTTCCTTTTCGACTGTGGCTAGAGCTCCTTCAAGACTGCGTCTAGGTCTCCCTTCATGACTGCAGCTAGGGCTCCTTTGTGAATGCAACTAGGGCTCACACTATTGCAGCCTGCTAGCCTCATGCTACCCGGGGACTCTTGCACTGTAGCACTCTCTACTGCTTCATCCGCATCCATCTCTACCCACATCCGCCAGTCCTGCTACTCGCTCTTTGGGGCTCCCATAGCAAGGTATAATCCAAGAGGTTGGGTACCTCAAGTATCTGCCCCTCATCGCTTGTAGTCCTCTTGACTACAACTCGATGTCTGCCCACCTCTTCTCTAGCTTTACATGAGCACTCCCTATAGTCCCTAGCATGCCCTTGTACACTACGACATGAGCACTAGTGCATTAACAATGCTAAAAGGTCAATTTATTGTTAATTTGACCATGAATATCTATTCTACAAAGAAATATTTCTTAGATTTGTTTATGTTAGTGGTTTGATAACAACATTTCTACAGTCTCTTCACTGAATTTCTTAAAGTTTTTACATTTATTCTTTTTGACAAAAAAGGCTAATATTTTACCCTAGCTAAGTAAGGATTATTTAAATAACCTTCTAGCTTGGTTCCTTTTTTTTCCATCTAAGCTTGGAAAAGTGTCATGAATTTACATTGAACAATGTAAGAATCTAGTCTTCTCTAGAAAAAATCAAGCCAACTCTTTCATTTTGCAAATTACCTACTAGTTCTGGACATATTCTTTGAAATTTCTATGCTGAAGGTGTTGGATTTAGGTATGTGATACATAATGCACACCTACAGTTCTATTGTTCACCTATTAGACCAGTGAAAATTATAGGAAAAATTGGAAGGGTTGGACATGAATGTTCCAACCATACTCTTATTGGCCTGCAATACATATATTCATAACACATACCTACAATACTATTGTTCACCTACTCTGCTAGTGCATATTATAGGCAAACTATTAATGTTGGACTTCGTTGTCTCAAGTTCACACACCAGCGCTAAAGATGCAATGTATTGTGTGCATTCTTAGATATGTTTGACATTGCAAGCTAAGTGTTTAAATAAATGCATGTATGAAACTTCTATATTAGCAAAATAACCATCAATATCTTTTCTAGCATTTTGGGCTGAATTCACAATAGTATGCTAAAAAGTGTCATTTCAATGTATGGAAATTAGGATATATAGATGTGAGATATATACTCTACATCTTTGGGTTATCTCCTTTTCAAATCTGAGTTTGTTTAGGCTACATGTTAATTGTTTGAACTTTGAACTTTGAATAAATTCCTGAATGGACTTTGTAAATACTCGAATGAATGGACTTCATAAGGCAGTGGTACCATAAATTGTGTTATTTCAGATATTTGACTTCCATATTTTCACAAAATACAATGTCCTCAATAAATACTTATATGTATAGATACTTATGTTTAGGATTACGTATGTGTTGGAGCGGTTCTTTTATGTTTTAGTATAATCTTGATGTTGACAAGATTTAGTTGAATTTTTTCATCAAGTGTTCATAGAATATGCAAAAGATTTCATTGTCAAAATGTGGCAAAAATTACATCTCTCCTGATTTATTTTTTTATTGTTCATGACAAGATAATCATGTTGTAGGAATGACGTATCCTACAGTCTATTTCAATTTGTGGATAGTTTTTTACTCCCATATTTTTACAAGGATGTAGATTTGATTTTCATGTTGATGGTTTTTGCATGTATCTTCTCTAGCCCGAAATGTTGGTAATGGAGCGAATCTTGAGAAGTAGTCATGGAAACAGACTATTAGAGGTTAATGTTACAATACCACTTCCACCTGGTATCAAAAAAAGTTTAATGGTAAGTGACATAAAGAAGAGTTATTTAACGACAGGGTTGAAAGGGTAACCTTGTGTCTTAGTTCTAAGTCATTTATTTGTGTTTCTTAGCTCTAAGTCATCTGTTTTTGAGCTTTACCAGATAAATTATTTCACTAATCCAATATGCATGGATCGTATTTCTCATCTGATGTTAGTTACTTGGCATGGTTGATATAACATTCAATTCTAGGTCACTTTTATTTTAAGTCAGAGATTTTATTGATTAAAAGGATGTTCATATTTTGATTGGTTTACTTGGAGCTTGATTTTTTTTTTTTAAAATTACATGTGGATGTTATTTTTTCAGGGTGAGCTCTTTGCACCAGTAAGGTCAGATGAGTCCTAGAACATAGGTATACAACAAGAACATCTTTGGCCTTTGTTATGTATCTATTATTCTTTATATCATTGATGGATGGTTTTGATTATGTAAAACAGAGGATGGGAAGGTCCTACAAATTCTCTTGACAAAACAAAATAAAATGGAGTGGTAGAATTGTGTTTTAAAGGGTGAGCCAAAAATCAGTACTTGAAAGGTAGAACTTGAGAATGGAAAGCTATCCGATCTGGATCTAGAGACACAACAGGCCGTGGAAAAAAATGATGGTATTGATGATTCTTCCCAGAAAATAAGCTCTAATTGTTAGACCACTATCCAAATTTCAGTTATCTACAATGGAAATAGTGAATCTAGCTTTATTTGTATGAATAATGACTTTGGCAATTGTCCTATTCATTTCCTATAAATGATTTTGATTTTCAAACTCCAACTAGTTTTTTGTTAAATTAAGTAAAGCTTTGATGACAAACTTATAGTTTTCAAATCTCTTTTCTAAATCTATTTTCTTGAACAAATTTGTCTTTTTACTTTAGGTACTGTAGATTGCTACTATGTGACATATGTTATGATATAATTGCCTGGATAAATAGACAGAAGAGTTGTACAACATAGTCATTTTAAATCTAAAGAAACAATATTTCCATATACATATTTTATTAATTAAGAACATATTTTAGACTTATTTGCTAAGTTATGATTATATTTCGGTAGGGGATTTTGTATACGCTGATATTGTGTTATCTCTTTGGTTTTTCTCAGGTAACAATGGTTAATAAGGAATGTGTTCTTGAGCTGCAAACACACATATTATTCTACTATCAACGGGAAACTCCATGGCTTTCAGGCATGGAAACAAAACACAGATGTTGGTGGGATATCCAAAGTCCGTGTTGGATGAATTTAATAATCGTGATGATTTTGATTCCTTGTCAGATAAAGAATGTCATGAGTCAAATTCAAATAAACAGAAGCAACTCAAGAATGAAGGTGAAGCTATTGCTTTCTGTCCAAGTCAATTTCTTTTATTTGTTGGTTACTGTCATGTTTTGAGTGTGGACTTGTGAAATTCCAAATTGCATGTTGGTTTATGTAAAGGGGATATATAT
>APFE031693491.1:0-27454 GCA_000404065.3 Pinus taeda
TTTCCGTAAATACCTGGATCAATTTGTGCAAGTCTTTTTAGATGATATACTCATCTATTCCAAGAATAGGAAAGAGCATGAAGATCATTTACGGATAGTATTGTCATGTCTTAGAGAACGCCAGTTGTACGGAAAACTATCGAAGTGTTCATTCTTTCAGGAAAAGATTCATTATTTGGGGCACATCATTTCAGGTGAAGGGATTTCGGCAGACCCCGAGAAAGTAAAAGCAATCATGGATTGGCCAATACCGAGAAATGCTCATGAGATTCGAAGCTTTATGGGTTTGGCCAGGTATTACCGAAGATTTGTAGAGGGGTTCTCCAAAATCGCAAAGCCAATTACAACTCTTCAGCAGAAAGGTATTAGGTATGAATGGACCGAGGAATGCAGCAAAGCATTCTCCGAACTCAAAAGACTACTCACCAGTGCACCAATTCTAAGAGTCCCGGACATGGACAAAGATTTTACAGTATGCACTGATGCATCCAAGCAAGGACTAGGTGCAGTATTGATGCAGGATAGAGGAGTAATAGAATATGCTTCCAGGAAATTAAAACCTCATGAAGAACTCTACGCTACTCACGATTTAGAATTAGTGGCTGTAGTACTAGCTTTAAAGATCTGGAGACACTATCTAATGGGACGAAATTTTACACTTAAGAGAAACCATCAAAGTCTACAATATTTGTTCACCCAAAGAGACTTAAATGCAAGGCAAAGACAATGGAGTGAATTCCTAAGTGAATATGACTTCGGAATATCATACATTAAAGGAAAAGAAAATGTACTAGCAGACGCCTTAAGCAGAAGACCCCGAATATTTTCCCTCATACCCATTAAAGTAGACTTAAGACAACGAGTACTAGAGCAACTTATAAAAGACAGCTGGTATTTAAAAGTAAGAGCAAGTCTTGAGGGAACAAGGCAAAAGAATCTAAATTTGAGGGATATGAACTAGAAAACGATGGGATCTTACGATTCCAAGGAAGGATGTACATTCCTGATGATAAAGATATTCAACATACCATCCTTAGGGAAGCCCACAAAGAAGTATATTGTGCTCATCCTGGAGTAGGGAAAATGTATGCGACACCAAGAAACTCTTCTTTTGGTAGGCATGAAGCGCGATATCACTCAATTTGTTGCAAAATATATGGAATGTCAGCAAGTAAAGGCAGATCATTGTCACCCAGCGGGCCTCTTACAACCCCACGACATTCCTATGTCTAAATGGGAGACCATTTCTATGGATTTTATCACTGGACTACCTCTTACTTCTCAAAGGCACAATGCCATTCTAGTAGTGGTGGATAAATTAACAAAAAGCGCCCATTTTATCCCGGTAAGAGATACTTATGATGTTGCTGACGTGGCTCAGGTATTCATAAATGAAATTATCAGATTTCATGGGGTTCCTAAGAAGATTATATCCGATAGAGATTCGCGGTTCACTTCCAGATTCTGGACGTGCATGCAGACAGCCTTAGGTACTCAGCTAAATTTAAGCACGGCTTACCATCCTGAGACTGATGGGCAAACTGAAAGAGTAAATCAAGTACTTGAAGACATGTTGCGAATGTATGTAATGGATCAACAATCACACTGGGAAAAGTATTTACCCTTAGTGGAATTCGCATACAACAACAGTTACCACAGCTCGATTGGGATGCCTCCATTTGAAGCTTTATACGGCCGACCTTGCAGAACACCATTAAGTTGGGACAGATTAGAAGATCGAGTGATAATAGGACCAGAATTAATCCATGAAATGGAGGCACAGGTCAGTCAGATTAGACAGCGATTAAAGGAAGCTCAGGATAGACAAAAGAGTTATGCTGATGCTCACCGAACTGATAGGAGGTATGAAGTAGGGGACCAGGTCTTCCTCCGCATCAAACCAAATAAAAGTACTATTCGATTCGGGAAAGGGACAAAGCTGTCTCCCCGATTTATAGGACCGTTTAAAGTCGTGGAAAGAGTTGGACCTGTTGCCTATCATCTTGCCCTGCCACCCCACCTACATAGAATTCATAATGTATTTCATGTTTCTGTATTAAGACATTATATAGCTGATCCATCTCATAACATCCAGGGGAGAGAATTGCAGGTATCGGACGAGGGAGTCATAACGGTCGAACCTTTACGTATACTGGAACGTAGAGTTCGACAGTTGAGGAACCGTTTGGTGGACCAAGTTAAGGTCCAATGGGACAAGTATAGCCCTGGATCAGCAACTTGGGAAAATACAGAGGACATCTGTCAGAGATACCCTAATTTATGTCCATTTTGAAGACCTTTACAATATGTTTTGTATATATTTACTTCACTACAGTCAAAGACTCAGAAACATTTGAATGATTTTGTGTAAACATGAAACTTTATGACGTAATATATGTTAGATTTCGGCTAGTACAAGGATACCAAAATAATATATATGTAGATCGTTTTACTAAATTATAGATGTCAAGTAAAGTTAAAGGCGTTAAATGATTTTACTTCTAATAGAAATTAAAACAATATAAATCTGCTTCATTTATGCATGTCAAAAATGAGCAACTGAAGTGGGAGACAGGAAGTGAATACATCCTAAATAAAAGTCCAACCACATGCATAGAATATGACAAATTATGTTATGCTGTAGTATCATATGTAAAGAATACATGAATTATTTTGAATATGCTGATGCACATTTTACAAATGCATGGATAAGTGTATGATTGCAGATAAACTTACAGATAAACTTGCAGATAGACTATGATTGCCGATAAATGATCAAATTTCCGGGATGACCACGTGATGACAGAACCTCAGACAGATTAAAGCTCAAGTGATTCTATGATAGGGTAGTAGCCCTAATTTTTACTGGGAGGGGTGGAGGTGTTGCCCACCGTTTATCCTCCAAACCCTGGAGTCATGGGAGGACTGTGCGAGTCACGCTCCCCTAGACGTGTGATGATGACTGCCGGATGCCTACTGGGAATCAGGTCGGTATAGCCGACGCTGTCACCTTCGTGTTATGAATGGTTAGGTCGGTAAAATTGACGCCATGGCATACTCTAGTAGAGGACGGATAGGATGGGAGCAGAAGAGATTAGGGAGGATAGGATGAGTTTGAATAGCTTGGGGAAACACAAAAGGTCATGTCCATTAAAACCTTGAACCTAAAGCTCTAACTTCGGGACGAAGTTTTCAGAAGGGGGAATGTATGTAACAACCCTTAATAAAATTCTGAACTTTATAATATGAATTTAAAAACTTTATAACATATAATATGAATTTAAAAACTTTATAACATAAAATATGAATTTAAAAACTTTACAACATATAAATGGAAGGTTATAAACTATATCACTTAAAAACTGGTAAAATATATAAGGTGAATGTTATAAAATATAATCATTAAACCTTATGAAATTATAATGTAAACTTACAAAAGGGTACCAGCGAACTTTTAAAGCGGAGCTGTCCAAACCATCTGAGTAGTTATTGCAGAATGCAGATGAGAGTCGGAAAATATCTGAGGGCCTTCAATGCGTGGAAGGCGGTGGCTGCAAGTGGGAGGGCGGCCACCGCCCAGGCCGGTAGATAAATAGCAGGGGTTTGAACCGAGAGAAGGGGGGGGGGAAAAGAAGTGAGGAGCAGAAAGAACCTGGAGCACAGAATTCACCGGGAGTTAATTGTCCATTGGAAGAGCTTTAGTCTGCTTGAGGTTCTGGGCACGGAGGGGCAGAGAACTTCTATTGTGAAGTTTTCTGGATTGAGCAGCTAGGTTGCTCAATCTGGTTGGGTGGTATTGGTCTTCCGAAGACTAGATCAAAACAGCGAGGACAGCACCACCAGAATCAGCATCAGCAGCACCAGCAAAATCAGCCGCAGTTGAGGTAAGTACAAATTTAATGTCTTCAGGCTCTCTGTACTTCAGATTTTAGTTAATGTTTAATTTTGGTCATTACAGTTATGGTATGTTCTATGCTTAGAGCAATTTACTTTTCTTTCTTATTATTATTCATAGATTAGCAATCACATGTGCATAAGTAAAGTGCAGATAGAACATTAAACGATCAACAGAAAACAAGCCAAGATAAGAGACACAAGATGTGGCGGCTAGTCAGGGACAAACCCCACAATGTGTGGGGAAACCCTTTGATCAAATCTTCTTTTATCTTCAATAATTCAGCAGAGAGAAATAGTACAATAAATATGATTTATATTAGCAGTAGCAAACCCCAGATCAGCAGCATCAGCATTAGCGGCTTCATCATCAAAACTAGGGCAGACGATATCTCGCAAACTGACCATCGGATCAACTTGATTCCACCACCAAAAAATGTGGCCTTTAGAGGAGGTCCAGATGGACCTAAAACGCAGTTTAGAAGAGGAGGTTTGATGGTCAACGCTGGTCAAAGTTTGGATCTGCAGTTGCAGCTTCAGGTTCAGCAGCTTCCTTCCACGTGTGAGAGAGAGACTCTTTTTTGCGCAGTAGAGAAGAGCCTCTTTTCTGCGCAGAAGAGAGAGAGATGTGATGAGATGAGTGAGTGCAAATGAGGAAAGGTCCTCCGTATTTATACACAACTGTTGATGTTTGAAGATGCGACTGTTGGGCTTCTGAGCCTACATGAGTTGTAGATCGGCTTGATAATAATTCCATAATCAAAATAAATTCGTATCTCCATAAATACTTATCGGAATCGGATGATCTTTAGATCAATCCTACACCTCTCGACGAGAGGAATCTAATAAAAATATTATCAGCCATGATTAAGATGACCCACATGAATTTTGGCCCTAGTTTCCAATTTTAACACACTAGGACACTGCGTCCACGCTGCACTACCTCCTCTGCCTCTTGGAGTCCTGATGTCATCCTTCTCGGCTGATCTTGCTACTCCCCAATTGAATTCAGACTTCTACTGGAGGGTGGCTCTACCCTTGTACTAGCACTGCGTCAAGCAATGTGTGGGCCCTCCTGGCCCAATGTCAGCCTCCCTAGGTCTGCGTTGCCTCCTCTAGCATCTCTCTGCCTCTCTTTGTTGTGTATTCGAGGTCCCAGAGAAGATCCTCCAAACTCAACTATCCCTGCCCCTCTGCTACAACAAATCACTTGTTCGATTTTCTCAGCAAACCTCACCCAGAAAAATCGAAGTGACTAATCTCCCAAGTGTACCTCCAACTGACCCTCAAGCCTCCTCTTATACTTTTCTTGTTGATCAATCAACGGTCGCAATTAACTCCCTAATCAACGACTAAGATTAAAACAGACTTGATCCTTGTGACTTAGAAGTTTCTCACCCATATTTTTATTAATACCCATTAATATTTTTATTTTCCTAAGTTTAGACTTAGGAACCCATTAAAATATTAATTATTTTAATAACTCCTCATCCGTGTGGAATTTCTCCAAATGATTTCTGGGTCTTGGAGATCTCATGTGTTCTAGCCCCTCCACAAAATTTCGGAGCTAGAGCACATCCGATGCTACCCAAAATCAACACTCCCTCTGAGCGAGGAATGTACTCTAGTGACACTTCTCAACAGAAGTACTACACTGATCCACTGCATCACTCCTCTGTGCTACTAATGCTTGGCCTAATGTCCTCCATCTACTATACTGTTGCCCATGACACTGCTACATTTGTACTACATCTCCCTCTCAATACGCTGCCTCATGTTGCCCATAGCACTGCCACTGCTAACTGCTGCACTGCAACTCAGTTGCTCTTAAGTAAGCAACTAAAACTTCACCCAAAAACTAACATGTTGGTCAGTCTGGATGCTGAAGCTACCTCTGCTGCTAATTTGTGTTGACCCTCTACTGCTACTGTGCTGCTGCAACCTACTCTTGCCTCTCGCACTGCCACAACATCCACTGTGCTGCCTCAGACTTTGGCACTCTAGCCCTGTCACTGTCCCTCCATCACACCTCGTGTTGTGTGTGGAGCATTATTGTTCAAAGGTCTTTGTTTCAGTCGGATGTATACCCCAGGAAGTTTGTACACCCCTCCACGCGGGGGGTGCGGGGGGACTTGTCCCCCCCGCGATGGTGCGGGGGGGCTGATCCCCACTGGCTGGGGGGTCCAGGGGCCAGCGGTCCCCCGACGGGGGCTCGGGGGCAGCGCCCCCGAAGCTAAAAACAAATAAATTTGCCTTGTAAAAGTATAGTAATTTCTAATCAATCTGGGCCGTTCATTAGGCGGATGATCTGACGGTAGAACTTATGTTTAGTTTAGAGTTTTTTGTGCTAGAAGGCAACCCCTCTCTTTGTATGAGGGCATTGTATTTGAGGCTGTGTAATAGATGTGTATTCTATGTGTGAGCGAGAAACAGAGAGGTGAGACTGTGAGAGAAAACAGAGGATAATTACAGTGGATTTGTTGTAGGTTGTGTCTCTTCATTTTGCTGGATAATAGAAAGGAAGGACTGCGTGTTCGGGGTGGACGTAGCCCAAACTAGGTGAACCACGTATATCTGTGTCTCTCTTGTTTTATGCGTTTTCTGTGTTTATATTTCTACAATATTTTATGTGTTCCATTGCTCCGTAATATATAATTTTCTAACACCTCGCTCCAACCGACACCCTTCATTTTGCTACTGTCGTTAAGGGCTCCTGTAGCCGTATGTGATCCAAGAGTTTGGGCACCTCAAGGATCTTGCCCCTGTCACGTAGTCCTATCAATTACAATGCCATCTCACCCCACCTCTTCTCCAGAGGCGCATGAGCACTCATGGCACAATCGTCATTCTCGCCTTCTTTGTCAGCTTTCACTGGAGCAACCTTCAAGTCAAAGACCTCCTCCTTGCCCTTCTTCCGAGGACACTGAGTGGCGAAATGTCTAAGTTCCCCACACTTGAAGCATCTGAGTAGGCGACATTTATGGCGCAAATCTTTGGAAATCTGTAGCCAAAGATGCATTTACAATCAGGAATTGGAGGGAATGATCGGATATGAATTCAAAAGCGCCTATAAATATGGCATGCTGGCCTGCAGAAGAACACTTTGCTTTCATAGAAATTATTACCAGACAAAGTTACTGCATGTCTATGAATTGAGAGGATTGGGAGGCAATTTTTAAGCGTCCAGGGCTATCTAACTTATCTAAGACATTCTGCAAAGCCTTTGTCGACAGTATGACCGGAACAAATCCCGCATAAGTTGCTAGTTCTAAAGTTGTCATCTCTGACGCAAAAGCTACGCCCATTGTGCCTACGGCACCGAGGTCACGTAGGCCGAAGCCCTCTGCTGCTAAGGAAAAGCAAAAGAAGCTAATAGTTGTACCAGTGAGGCAGTTGCCGAGAAAGAACCCGACGGAGGTTGCAAAAGGGTAAAATGGATAAGGCAAAGAAACCCTATGTGCCTTTAGATTTGGATGAGGAGGAACTCCGCGGAGGAGTTGAGGAGTTGGACGCAGAGGAGGGTGAGCTTCTCACAAGGCTCCCAAAGTATATCCCTCCAAGAAAGGGCAAAGCAAAGGTCACCAAGGATCCCGATAACGCCAAATTTACTATCTCAACCCTATTGTTGCCAGAGAAAGTGCCTCATCCCTGCGTTGAAGATGGAAGACTGGGATTTGGCCGATCACGAAAAATTCCCACATTTGGCCACAAGCAAGTATATGACTAAGATATACTATCAAGAAACGGGGGTCACGTGGTTGGAGACCATGAAGTGGGTCACAGGAGTGCAGAAAGCAGGATTGATGTATATGTTATGTGTACCCCACTTCAGCAGGACCACAATTAACACAATCTATGTTCGCCAGTTGCTCATGCTGGTGCACGATGAGCGTCTTTGGCTGGTAGAGCCCATCCCCATAACCGATATGTTAGTGCATCGCATTACCGGGCTACCCTATCAGGGTAAGATCCAGCCAAAGAGTTTGCGGGCAAAAGTAAGGAGAAGCAATTGGCTGATCGAATGAAGAATGAATTCGAGTTGGTCAAGAAATTGCGTGAATACTCTATCCGCTCTATCACCAACAAGGCAGTGTAGTTCGTTGCCCAATTTTTGGCATGTAAAGTTATGATGAAATGTCGCGCGGACAAGGTTCTAGCGCCTGTGATCTCGCTAGCTGCATAGTGCACGAAGGGCGTACAGTATCACTAGGTGCGCTACCTGTGCAAGGAATTTTTGCTGAACTGTCATGAAGCACAGGATGACGGTAAAGCCTTTCATTATGCATGGTTGTTATTGCTAATTCTTCTTGTTGCATGGAAACTTATGAAGGACAAGCAAATTTCCTCCGCAAGGTAAGGATATACCAGAGGCAGCGAAGTTCGCTTCGCTGTGGGCGACGAAGGACCTAGAGAGGGTCATGGAGACTAAGATTTTTTAGGTTCTAGTCGAGATGGACCTGCGCACTATTATTAATTAGAGGCCAAGGTTGTCCCCAACCTTGTTTGCCCAATTGGAGGCCTACGCGGAGTTCAAGGCTAATTTCCATAATGTCTCGATCCGCGCAAGGCGATATCCTAGGCAGATATGGCACAAGATACCATATTTAGTTACACAGGCTAGTGTACAGGAAGTGGTGGGACTATGGCCAGCGGAGTGGAGGGCGCCCACAGACCTTGGAGCAGGAACAAGTAAAGGAGGAGAGAGCTCCTCCGCACAGACAACACCCGAGCAGAAGAAGAAGGAAGCAGCAACACGCGAGAAGGCTGCCCAAAAGAAGAAAGACGTTGCTGCTAAGGCAATTGCTGAAAAAGAGCGCGCTGAGAAAGAACGTGCTGAGAAGGAGTGCGCTGACAAAGAAATCACCGTGGAAGTAGAAGAGTTTGCTTCCCAGCACACCAAAGAGCGAGAACAGTCTAGACAAGAAGGAGGTGGTGGTGACGTGGAGAGCACCCCTTTCAGGATCTCAAAGCGTCATAAGGAGACAACCACTGGGCCAAAGAAAAACCACAAGTTAGATAAGTAAGCGCACATTGACCCAATGGTCCTCATGGAGGGTGACCTCAACGAAATAGGGGATAAAATCAGAGATACCACAACAGAACTGTGGCAATAGTTCGAACAACAATTTCCATTATCCCTCGGCAGTGTGCAGAAAGATTTGCATGAGTTACATATACAGACAGGTAGGTTGCAAGCGAGCATGGGCCAGATGAGCGAAGTTCAAGCGAGAGTGCCATAAGCGAGTGAGAGTGCGATGCAAGTGGAACGGATTTTGGACCTCGGAGTCATTCCATTGCTAGAAGGAGTATTACGCACAGACGCAGAGGAAGACCATGCCCAACCTGGAAAGATCAAGGGTGTGGGGGTAAACTTAACCGCACTACCACTTCAGACCCTCCACGCGCTTCATCAAGGGGTCTCGGATGAGTTTCGAATTAGAGAGCAGCGCGCGCTAGCAATGATCAGCGAGGTCAAATTGAACAATGAACAAATATTTGCTGAGAAGGCTCAGGGTCTAAAAGAAAAAGAATAACTAGCAGCACGTAATCAGAGCCTGGAAGCTGCAATTACACAGTCGTGTAAGTTAGTCCAAGAGTTACACATTCCGAAGGATGCAGCAACTGCGACAAAGATTAGGAAATTGGCTGCTGCAGTGCGAGAATCGAAAGATGAGATAGGCCGAGTCACTTTTGACTTCCAGATGCAGAGATCGGAACTTCAGCAAAAATCACAGTCGACTACTCCGCCAGAGGTCAAGGAGCAGTGTGGCGCAGCCATCAAGGAGCATATGTCTACATTGGATACTGCAGTAACAAGCTGCCATCATATTTTTGAAAGCGCCATGGAGTTGTGGACCAATTTGCAGGAGGACTCAAACCTGCAAAAGTTGCGTACAGAGATCCAAGAAGCACAGCAGAAGTATGAAGAGGTCAGGACAATTGCGCGCACTTTGGCGCCAGTCCAGCGCTTCGAGTGGTTACAGGAAGGGAAGCTGCTACAAGCATGTCGGAATTTCTAAGTCTCACTGTTAGAAACCCTTCATGTACTTTTCTGATTTATTTCTGCCTACTTGTTATGTTAAATTAACAAGTTATTTACCATGTAAATATTGAAAATAAATACGAGTACATGCTTAACACATTACAGATCATCAACTGAAGGAAACAAAACAAGCACACAAGTAACACCGTTGTTTTTGGATTAATGTCCCTGGAAAAACCCAATGCGGGAAAACCAGTGCAACTATATGAGGGTTTTAATTATTAAGCAGTTTCAGAATATAATCTGGGTGCCAATACCGGCTCACCCAACAGAGAATAATCTCAACAGTAGTACCTCTCCTTCGGAGACAGATATTCCAGCTGAAACCCCAGAAAACAATCCCACCAGCTCCCAGCGCTAATCTGCCCCACGAAAACCCCAGCGTAAGCCTCTAGGGACTGCGTCAGCCCGTTTTGGCCCAACATCACCCTAGCTCGCCCTGCGTCAGCCTCTAGAGGCACTGCATCAGCCCTTAGAGCCTCTGTGTTACCCACGCTGGCTCTCTGAGGCACTGCGCAGCGCTTGGCTGCCTCTGCGTGAGCCCTAGCTGGCTCTGCGTGAACCTTTGGCTGGCTCTACGTCCCTCTCTCCCAGCTTCTGCACTGATCCTTCCGGTACTATCTTTGCCTCTCTGCTTCTATATTCACTGCCCCTTAGCTGCAACTCTGATCACTCTTTCGATTTCCTCAGCAAGCCCTGCCCTAGAAAATCAAAATCTTGATCAACTCGGTGTATTCTCCAAGTGACCCTCAAGCCTCCTCTCATACTTTTCTCGTTGACAAATCAACAGTCGAGATTATGTCCCTAATCAACAGCTACGATTAACTCTGGCTTGATCCATGACTTTTGGACCCTTCTAACAAAGTTTCCATTAAAAATATTAATTATTTTAATATCTCCCAAACTGTTTAGAATCTACCCAAACCATTTCTGGGTATTGGAGATCTCATGTGCCTTAGCCTCTCCACCAATTTTTGTGGCTAGAGCACATCTAATGCTACCCCAAATCAACAAAGCACAGGTTGAGGAGCTACAACGCAAAGAGTCAGTTTTGAAGGCTCGGCTTCAACCATGGACAGAGGAGGCAAGCCAGATTTCTCTGGCTATTCAAGAAACGCTAAAGGATTTTCAACAGACCCAAAGGACCATGCGCCTCGTGATGGAGGGGTCCACTATGGAAAATTTGGTCGAAGAGGTGCAACAGGCTACAGTATAAAGCATTGCAGATCTTGAAGTTTTGAAAATGGAGTTCAGTGAACTCCGCCAAAAAGTCGAGAAGCCAGCTAAGTGACTCGGGAGCGAGTCACCATATTTGTGTTGGGGGCCTGTTAGGATAGGGTCCCTGGGGTCAAGTTTTGTTAGAAAAAGTCAACTTTTGTAATAGATTTTGTAAATAATGTAAAGTCTCTGTGAAATGTGGAAGCGGAGCATGCAGCTAAGTATGATTCAAAGGGGCATTAGCCCCTTGTATGGGTAGGTCATAGAAGGGTTTTGAGACTCACCCATGGGCTGCGAGCCATGGTATTGTAATTGAAAGGCTATAAATATTTGAGTCTTAGCGAGTCTAGAGGATATATCTTTCTGTGAAGAACAAGAGTAAAGGCAAGGTGCTAAGGCAGGAAAGCTTTATTCCAGTACTTAGGCGAAAAGGGAAAGCTCCTGCAGCTGAGTGAACAGGATAGAAGAGTTTGTAATTTGAACGCTGAATCTAATAAACACAGTTTTGGGTTGAATCGAATGCATCTGCGCGTTGTTCTTTATTTATGCTTAAGTTAAAGTATCTTCGCTCTGTAACTGCTTTTTATGAAGTAATGTGTTTTTACTGTGCAGATCTATTGGATCTTTAATGTTTAGGCATGATAAGTATAATGAACGGCCTTCGCAAAGTTATTAGATAGATCTAATCTAGTTAACTCTCGGAGAAGAGTAGATCTGCGCGACGGTAGATCTAGGTCATAAAAGCTTTAGGATGTGCAACTAATTGCGCAGAAGTAGTGAATCTGTATCTTTTATGCATGAAGAGTACAATCCAGTACGTTCGCGAAGGTCTGAAGGTCTTTTCGATTGAATTACAGTAGTTAGCTCCGCAAAAAGGTTAGATCTACACGAAGGAAGATTGAGTTATAAGGGTTTTAGAATACACATCACACAAGTCTCTGGATGCAGAAACCTGGTTCTAGCATCCCCCAATACTGCTTCGGGTGAAACTACAGCCTGCGCTACGCAGGTTGTTGCCGAAAGGGCCACCAATGTAGGGTTTTGTTGGTTGGCGCAACTAACTTTGAACTTGGGTCAAGACCCCTTAAGCCAACACTCACTCATATTTTGATTAATACCCATTAATATTTTAATTTTCATAAGTTTGGACTTAGGAACCCCATTAATAATATTAATTATCTTCATAAAATACAATTTGTGCAAAATTTCACCAAACGGTTTCTAGGTTCTTTAGAGCTCATATGCCTTAGCATCTCCACCAATTTTCAAGGTTAGAGCACATCCGATACTACCAAAAACTAACACGGCAGCCCTAAATTCTTGCATGTGTGGGAGGTTTACTTGATGTTATAGGCTCTTTTCTCCTTCTCTTTAGCCCTTCTTCTTCGCTTGAGTAGGAGGCCTTATAGGCCTAGTTTACTTGCCCACATGGTGAGATATGTTAACTATGAGTTTCTATTGTTATGACCGCAGGCAACCCTCCCTTTCTCGCATGTGTGACTGCAGCTTGCTCTAGAAACAATCCTCGTTCACTTCGGTTTGTGTCTCTCCTTCTTCGTTGAACTAGAGGCTCCTTCTTTGTCCTTCATTCACTCTTTTTCGGTATTCTACCTTTGCTAATTTCAGAGGTGAGTGAGTTTGACGTTGGAGGAGTGGACAGCCTCTATATATAGAGGTATGCCCCTACTTTAGGCTGACTTGAAGGCCAACTTGCTGACTGTAGGCCAACTTGACTTCTTTGCTTCGGATGGCTTCTTTTCATGGTGCCATTGCTTAGAGGAGACTTGACTTTGCTTGGAGGTATATTCTTTGACTCTAATACATAAGTATACATAGTGTAACATGCCCTTAAGGTCTTCCATAATTTCTTTTGACTCACCTACAACACTTTAACATGTGCTAGACCTATTTAATTTAGTAAGAAACTCATTGACCAATATAATAAAAATAATATTTCTTTTCTTGAATAAATACAAATATCAAAAGTACATTTATGAAGACTGAACCTAGTTACATTTCCTTCAACACTTTTGCAAATGTCGCTCCTACTCCCACTCCCCGTTTTCGCTCTCACTCCCAAGTAACCTTCGGTTTACCTTTCATATATCATTCATTCAATATTCAACATTCACAAAAGCATAATATGGCAGCTAGGTGGATAAACCAGATCGGGCTCTCATCCCAAACCATGTGAAGCCTAATTAGGACATCATACCAAAAAGATTCCCTTAAGACTATAAGTGGTGCTATCATCCTAGTCAATAAAATTATAACTTTTGGACAAAAAATTCTACACAAATTCAGTGTAAATGTGCAATAAGTAGTTTAAGATATTTTCAAAAGTAAATTTCGAAAACTAAAGTAATTCTATTTAACCAACCATATTAATACCAAAAGCATAATCCATTAACACGGTAACGACAATAGCAATGCATTAAATAAAGAAAATACTTAATACAGAAAGTAAATTTAACTATACCTGAGATGATTCGACCGTATACCTGCCCATCTTTGCCAAGGAAAAATGCCTGCCACATACAAATAAATTAGGTCCCAGACAAAGTGCATATGCAAAGATTACCTTTCGAAAGATTGATCTACATTCTATCTAATAATTAGACTCTAAAGCATGAGAATAGAATGTAGACGTGAATTACCATTTTAAAATGGCCCGTCAAACGAGCCAGCCAAGTCACTTTTGAAATGAGCCATGTCCATGCATATGAGAAAATGTTAGAATTAGAACTTAGATAGATTCTACTCAAGGTTAGGAGTTGTACTGAGGTAACAACGTCTGCTATAACAGTATTAGGCAGATGAAAATATCCTTCACGCCAACAATACCTCCACTGAATTTTCCACTCCAAATCACAGGTGAAAGAGGCTTGCTTTCCCCGTATAGCACCACAGCAGCGTTGATAATAGTGTCTGCACTTGTACCTCTATACCGCATCCCAGCTATCTCCCAAATTCTTGGAATGTGTCTGCAATCGTGATCCCATTAACATCAAACTAGAAAAGTTTTTCCTGCTATCATATTCAACACATTCCCAAACTTGGATCGTGATCCCATTAACATCAAACTAGTAAAGTTTTTCCTGCTATCATATTCAACACATTCCCAAACTTGGATCGTGATCCCATTAACATCAAACTAGTAAAGTTTTTCCTGCTATCATATTCAACACATTCCCAAACTTGGATTCGGAGATTATAAATAATCGCGCTCTCCCCCCACTCCTCCCAAAAAAAAATTGAATAATCGCGGCCCCCCGGCCTCCCTCAAAAAAAAGCAGTTAGAATAATCGCTCCCCCACCCCTCCAAAAAAAAAAAGCAGTTTGAATAATCACCCCTCCTCCCCCCGGCCCCCCAAAAAGCAGTTTGAATAATCGATGCATGAATGATGGACTTTTCTGTGCAAGAATCTTTAATTAAAGCTTATTGTTAATTTAACCTTTCCTCTATACTTCGATTAAGGTGCTGTCCTACTATATTTGCTGCAAAACTTCCTTCTAGTAAAATGGCAAACCACCAAATTACTTACTCTGACTTCAAAATTTTATCAAATAAACGATCCCATCGCTCCTCTGGAATTTCCGCAAATCTATTCCTGAGCAATAAACATTCAAGTAATAGGATTTCGTTTTGATTCCAAAATCAGATCCATTCACACAATTGAAACTACAAACAACTCAAATGTGGAATTATCGGTCGAAAATTAGTTTACAGTAGTAAATTTATCATAAGTCTATTCAAATTTAGATGAATTCACATCGTTACATTATTGTATAAATATAAAAGTATTTATTTAGGTAAGAAGTTTTCGATTAATGGTGAAAGGGTAAACTGGTAAAACACTTCTTGCGATAAATCAAAACTATTAGCGAACAAAAGAACACCAGTTAAATGTAAAAAAAAATTAGTTAAGAAGTTTTTGATTGATGGTGAAAGGTTATACATGTGAAGCACTGGTTTAGATCAACTATTCAAAATCTCTTGTATTTTTTGGAATTTTAAAATAAGTTTTTATTTACCTATATAGATTCAGCACTTTGAAATTTCAAACTGTGACATATTTGGATGGATAAAGTTTAAAACTCAAATTTATAATTCCAAAAATTCTACATAAGATTCTAAACAATTTAAAAATATACCAAAAAATTTCCAAAATCTTACACCAACTAAATGTAGAAAATACACTTATTAAATGCAAAAACTCAGAAAATTATAGATTCAGCACCTTGAAATTTCAACCTCCTTCATATTTAGATTGTATAAAATTTAGAACTCAAATTTATAATTCCAAAAATTCTCCACAAAATTTTAAACAATTTAAAAATATACCCAAAAAAATCTTCCAAAACCTACACAAATACACTACAACAAAATAAACCAATTAAATGCAAAAAAAATAGTAAATACACCTATTAAATGCAAAAAGCAAAAACCCAGTAAATTAGCCCACAAAAATCACCAATTAAATGCAGATTGTCCACTCAACTGACATGAGTTTAAGAAACCAATTAAATGCAAAAAATACACCTATTAAATGCAAAAACCCGGTAAATTAGCCAACAAAAATCACCAATTAAATGCAGATTGTCCACTCAAATGACACGAGTTTAAAAGATCATAGGGTGATCCTAAATTAATTAACAAAGATCTTTCGCACAAGGCCGTTTCACTTTTATTTTCTTCAAACTAATTATATTATATAAATATAATTAATATTTATGATCATAAATTGGATAACTCAAATCATGGTAAATTCAAATTTTCTTCAAATTAATTATATAATAAATAATTATTAGATTATAAATTGGATAGTTATTATTATAATTTAAATTATAGTAAATTAAAGCACAAAAGGTTATGGAATAAAGATTTTTTTAACGTAAAAAAGTGATAATTTATGAAAATGGATATATGTGAGGGGATCTGAACTTATAATTTCCAAATAAATAATATATAATCATCTTATTGAGGTACAACCAATAATAAACACATAGTTAGTTTTAAAAAAAAAAAAAGGAGTGACAGGAAATGCAAATATTCAGAGAACCTGAACTTACTTGAGTTCTTCAGCAAGATTGGATGTCAAAGGAACATTCTTCTTTAGCAAGGTCAGAATTTCCAACTCTTCCGTATAATAAGCTTTATCTCCGGAAGATGTTCTTAAAAGCTGCCTCTCTGGCTCGGCTTCTCTTTTAGCTTTATCTCCCGAAGGCGTTCTTGAAAGCTGCCTCTCTGGCTCGCCTTCGCTTTTAGGGTCATTGTATGAAGCACATACCCCAATTCTTCTAATATGCAGAGGCTTCAGAAGCTTTCCAAATACATAATTTGCTGCAAAATGTATCAAATACTTAAAAGGTCAGCTGAAACTGGCATTTAAAATCATCAATTGATGAGATATCACAACCTTTCTCAATGATACGTCCTGTGAAAGAGCTTACCAGTAACCTTTTGAAACAGATGGGCCGATGAAGTCTGTGGCTTTGCAATGTCGAGATAATGAAAATGAACAATCATGTTGGAGAAAGTCGAGCTCATGGCCATAGTTGGAGATTTGGGTTTGTGTTTAGAAATTGAAATAAGAGGGCTTTAGGTTTAAAAAGATTTTGTGCTTCAGCAGTCCTCTGCAACTACAAAATATGATCTCAATTCCACTCTTACTCACAAAATAACCAACAGTACCCAAATTATAAGCCTGGTGTTCAGTCTTGGTCCAGCTTATTGCTTCTGTCCAATTTGTTTTTCGATAACACAAGTTTGAAAGTAAATACCTTTCATCTGATAATGCAATTGATAAATTCATCTCCGAGCATTGCAAATACCGGCCAGCACACTTTTCTTTCTTTTCCGTCCATATCTCCCAAGCCACTCACAATGAGAAAATGGATATTTTTTTGCCAGTCCATACCACCTCAGCTCCTGGGGAGACATGGTGAGCCCTCGCCAGCTCAAAAACATTATGGAGGTGATGCGCAGATCGTCGTGTCACTTCTTCAGCATTTTTATAAAAACTTCAGCGATGTGAAAGCTGTTCAGGGACGAAGTCAGGTACTCGATTCGGTCAAAAGGGATTTCAAAAACCAAAACGAACACATGTAACTTTCACAACTAAAGAACGGATTCTTTTCGATTGATTATGGTCACCCCAAAAGGGGGTGGTTACGAGGATAGGTATCATTTTTATTTTTAAAATTGATTGGTAGAAACTTTTTCAAATTACGCAAGATATTTTTAATTTATATTTTAAAATTTGAAAAATGGAATTTTAATTTGACGGGAACATAATTTTAATGGAAAATAGATATTATTATGTAATAGAGTTGTTTTTAGTGTGATTTTCTGGATTTTTTGATACCAGAAAAATTTGAGTTGAAATCTTGATTTGTTCATGAGAAAAAGTTTTTTGATGTAAATCACATGATAATACATTTGTCGACGTGTTTCGAACCAACGAGTGTGGTTCATCGTCACGACAAGTTGAAGAATCAGATCATTGCTACATATTTAAATAGGGAGAGCAGATCTTCCAACAGCTAGGTTTGACTGAAAAACGGTTATATTAGATCAAACTAGACAAACGGCTATAATTGACCAAAAAACTGCTAGATTTGACCATTCAAATTGTTTAATTATAATAATATTGTTATGCTAAAACAAATATTATTATAATACCTATCATGTGTTATCATAAGTAAAAAGTTAACCAAATTTGAGATAACAATACTACGTCTAGGGAATATTTACAAGATCTGCTCTCCCTATTTAATATGTAGCCATGATCTGATTCTTCAACTTTTCCTGACAATAAACCACACTCGTTGGTTCTAAACGCGTCGACAAATGTATTATCATGTGATTTACACCAAAAAACTTTTTCTCATAAACTTGATATGGATCACAGAAGCCTCAATTCAACATCTTGATTTGTGTTATTTAAAATGGTTTTTTGATTATATATATGGATTCAACACCTTGACAAACCCTAAAGCACTTCGATTCTGGAGGGGCTACCCATCAAACTTGTGATTTCAATAAATTCTTGCCAAATTTTAGAGAAATTAGATCGGAAAAACCCACCGGAAAAACTTCCAAAAAGCCTCACTAAAGGCAACTCGATTATTATATAATGGAGTTGTTTTTAGTGCAACTGTTTGGACTTTCTGATACTGAAATCTAACGGAAAAAATTGAATTGAAATCTTGATTTGTGTTATTTAAACTGGTTTTTTACTATATATATGGATTCAACACCCTGATAAACCCTTAGGGCACTTCGATTGTGAAGGGGCTATCCATCAAGTTTGTGATTTCAATAAATTCTTGCCGGAGAAAAATTTGAGTTGAAATCTTGATTTGTGTTATTTAAATTCATTTTTTACTATATATGGATTCAACACCCTGATAAACCCTTAGGGCAATTCGATTGTGTAGGGGCTACCCATCAAGTTTGTGATTTCAATAAATTCTTGCCGGATTTTAGAGAAATTAGATCGGAAAAACCCACCAGAAAAGCTTCCAAAAAGTTTCACTAAAGACAACTCATTATTAAATGGAGTTGCCTTCAGTGCGACTTTTTGAACTTTCCGTGTCGGAATCCGGTGGAAAATTTTGTGGTGAAATTTTGATTTGTGTTATTTAAACTGGTTTTTTCACTATATATATGGATTCAACACCTTGAAAAACTGCTAGTTTGGAAAATAAATAAATAAATAATTAGACAAAAAAATATATATTTTAAATTTGAAAAACAGAATTTAATTTTCTCCTCCACAATATGTTGTATTGTAATTGAAAACAGATATTATTATGTCACTACTTAAGTGATATATAATCCGTTTTTTTAGTAGTTTAATTTAAAAAAAAAAAAAAAAAAAATCTCACTCTTCAAAGTGAACTTTAGGTTTGATTATTTCACCGAGCTGACATTGGCACTGAGACATCAGCATCGTCGCATTATGTTGGATTTATTGTATTGTTAACATCACTAGGTGCGCAAGGATTTGGCAGATTTTCTGTAACTAATAGCCACAGTAAAATAACATGTTAAGTGCAATAAACGTGCGTTCAATCGTTGAAATAAGTAACCAGATTCACAATCATAGGGCAATGGTTGTGCTCTCTCTTATGTGCATTTAGATCTACGTGCTAACTACTCATTAATTCCATGCCATTAATTTTATGGTGGCAGAGATCATGGAGTACCTACAAGACAAAATATGGGTGCATTGGACACAAGAACAATACCAAACTAGTTGTCATATTTCCTAATGTTAAGAGGTTACTGTGACAAATTCAATTATTACAGCAACTAGAAATCATCTTTCCTCATGTAAGAGGTTACTATGAAAATTTCAATTATTGCAACGACTACAAATTACTCTTCTAACTGTAAATTAAATAACAGTTTATTTGCCCACAACTCCATTATTTCTATGCTCATTGCTAGAAAGTTAGAATGGCTTAGTCATGGTTATTAGTAACTCTATCTTTGGATCTATTACTTTAAAGTTTGATGATGTTGTTGGTGCCATCCTTATCGAGGAAATGTGATGGAAAAACTCTAGTGAGATATCAGGTAATGCTTTGATTGCAGAGACTAGGGGAAGAAAAATGGAAAGAGGAAGGAGCATAGGAAATCGCAGTAAGTCAAGAAAAGTCAAATCCAAATCCATATCAAGGATAGTGTGTTGGAAATGCAGGAAGAAAGGACACCTGGAGAAAGACTGCGAATCTTAGAAAGGAAAAGAAGGAGATGGACAACAAGAGAAAAATCATGAAACGAATGTGACATGTGATGTGTTGCAAGATGCTTTGATTATTTCATTAGAGAATATTATTAATGTCTGGGTGGCAAATTTAAGGGCCTCATTCCATGCCGCACTTGATAGGAAACATTTTCATGACTATGTTCAAGGATATTTTGGATAGGTTCATTTGGGTGATGATAAACCCTATAAAATAATTGGAATGGGTAAGGTTTTTATAAAGCAACAAAATGGAAACCAATGGTCATTGAAGAAGGTATGTCATGTTTCAAATTTGAAGAAAAATATAATTTCAACGAGGCAATTAGGTGATGAAGGATGTGTAACTAGATTCATAGATAATACCTGGAAATTCACTAAAAGAGCCCTGATAATAGAAAAAGGATAAATGGTTGGTACATTGTATTTATATAATGGTATTTATAATTTTCTTAATGCATTAATGTCCATAGGAGAAGATATGACATTGTGGAAATATAGGTTTGGGCACATGAGTAAGAAGGGGATGCAGATTCTTCACTCAAGAGATTTGTTTCCAAGTTTGAAGCATGTTGATTTGGATTTCTGTGAAAATTGTGTTTATGGAAAGCAGAAGAGAGTCAGGTTTATCAGGGTTGGGAAATAAAAGAAGAGTGAACAATTAGAGCTTGTTCATACAGATGTATGGGGACATGCTCAGGTATCATTTCTCGGTGGACCTCGCTATTATGTTACTTTTATTGATGTTGTAGCTAGGAAAACCTGAATTTATTTTATTCAAAATAAATATAATGTATTTTATACTTTCAAGAAATGGAAATCTTTGGTTGAAAATGAGACACGAAATAAATTGAAGTGTCTCAAATCAGACAATGGAGGTGAATACTGCAGCAAAGAGTTTGATAACTATTGTTCATAGCATGGAATTCGCAAAGATAAGACAGTTCTAGGAACACCACAGGAAAATGGTGTGTCAGAAAGGATGAAAAAGACAATCATGGAGTGTGCAAGGTGCATGCAGTTGCATGTATGTTTTCCCTGACAATTTTGGGCAGATGTTGTAGATATTGTTGTTTATATAATAAAAAAATGGCTTTCAAGTTACTTGGATGGTGGTATTTCAGAGGAGGCATGGATAGGTAAAAATATAAACTACTTATTTTAAATAATTTTGGCTATGAAGCCTTTATCCACATTAATAAATAAAATAGAACAAATCTCGAGGCAAAATCAAAGAAATCTACCTTTATTGGATATAGTGTTAATTATTTTGGTTATCTCTTATATGACTATGAAAATCAAAAAATCATTAGGAGAAAAGATGTCTTATTCAATGAAAAGGTCTTGTATAAGGATCAAATGCAGGAAAAGAAATGGGAAAAGGAAAACAAAGAATACACAGTGCTTGATGAGATCACAGAAAAAGTAAAGGTGCCTGAAAATTATAATGATTAGCAGCCACAACAACATCAACCACAACAACAAAAGGCACCTCAAACACCTAAAAGTGGTGTTAGAAGATCTTCCAGGATATGTAAACCCCTTGAACGATACTCTCCTTCATTTTATTATGTATTGTTGATTGATTTTGGTGAACCAAAAAGATATGAAGAAGCAATGCAGGTAGAAACTAGGAAGAAGTGGGAGCAAGCCATGGAAGAAGAGATGAACTCCTTGATGCATAACCATATTTGGGACATAGTCAAGTTGCTTGCAGGGAAAACAACATTGTAGAATAAATGGGTTTATAGGTTGAATGAAGAATATGGAGGAAAACAAAGGTATAACGCTAGACTTGTGGTGAAGGGGTTTTCACAAAGAAAGGTATAGAATTTGATGAAATGTTTTCTCCTATTATTAAAATGACTTCAAACAAAACTATTTTAAGTCTATTGGAAATAGAAGATTTGCATCTTGAGCAGTTAGATGTAAAGATAACCTTTCTCCATGGGGATTTGGAAGAATAAATATATATGTAGCAACCACAAGGGTGTGAGGTCAAAGGGAAGGATAAAGTATTGTGCAAATTGAAGAAGAGATTGTATGGCTTAAAACAGGCTCCAAGGTTGTGGTATCTAAAATTTGACAGATTTATGTATGAACAAGGCTATACTAGATGTCGCTATGACCATTGTGTTTATCTTAAAAAGAAAAATGATGGTGGCTATTTTATATTGTTGTTTTATGTAGATGACATGGTTGTTGCAGGGTCTAACATGTAGGAAATAAATGCGCTCAAAATAAAATTGGCAAATTCATTTGCAATGAAGGATTTAGGTGCCGCAAAACAAATCCTTGGTATGAGAATAACTAGGAATAAGAAAAATCACAAATTAAGATTGTCTCAGAGTCAGTACATAGAAAATATGTTGGAAAGATATAATATGCAAAATGCAAAACCAGTTAGTACACCTTTGGATAGCCATTCCAAAATAAGTAAGGAGATGTTAATTTTTCTTAGGTCTATATTGTTGTTTGCTTTGATAATTGCATTTCTTCATTTACACATTAAATTCACCCCATAACATCATAACATTATTCATATTTACATCATTATTCAACAATATATGCAACTATGTAGAAAGAACAATATCATCATCATCAATGCAACATAACATAAAGGAACAACAGAAGAAAATCATTCACACATAGGGACACCAAGATTGGTGGGAGAATAGGGCAAAACCCACTGTGGGGAAAACCCTTTCAAATTCTTCTTCTTATTAGATTGGCATTAAATGATTCAACAAAATAAAGTACAATGATCCATATATTCATTCATACAAATATAAAAAAGAAATTCAACTAAAAAATATCCATGAGATGAACCCAACCATGCTTGTACTCAAAACCCTGATTCAAAAGCTTGTAATGAACTGTCTCTATCTGCGGTCAAAAAGTGAAAAATTGGGATAACTGGAAAAACAAACCCTAGTTTCTTGTCACATGGAGTACATGTTGTGCGAGTGAATAAGAGGCTTTAGTCACATGAATGAGATGACCAATGAGCAACTGTAGTTGAGATTTATCTCTATTATGCCTGTGATTAAGACCTAAAACCCTAAAACAAAAATGTGAGCTTCAAACTCCGCAATTTCTCCTTCATGCAAACCAATTCTCCATGGACGAGCCTCAGACCTGTGCGAGTAAAAACAAAGAAGAGAAGAGAAGAATGTCTCATTATGATGTCCAAATTAGGATGAGGTCACTTGTATTTATATCCTTCCAAGGGTGTCCAATTTACTTTAGGCCAACCTGATCAAATATGCACATGTGGGCTTAAAATTAAAAAATACACTTTCCCTTATCCAAATTTGATGATCTTTAGGTCGATTTTGGTCATCTCAAAAAGAGGAATTCAATAAAATCATCATATATATCAAATGAGTTGCCCAAAGTGGAATTTGACCCTAGTTGTATAATTTAACACTCCCTCTCAACTAGGAGGAATTCCACCTGCATCATGCCATGTGTATCATGTTAGCAAATCATATCCAATATCAAGTATCTCATCATCACGTATCATCATTGTTCATCTCAATTCATCTCTTTCTTATTCTAATTTATCTCTTGATTTTCCCTACTCATATGCGAAAATTCTTCAATCTAAAAGAACAAGAATTTAACACTGGAGGGGAGCCTAAGCTACCACCCTCTATTCATCAGGGAGCCACTGCTACCACCCAGGAAACATCAATGAGGAGGAAAATCTATGTCCCTCATCAACATCAAAGAGCACATCTCAAAATCACATTGAGGAGAACATCTCAACCCAGAATCTCATAGGGGAGAACATCTACAACCCCATATCGAGCAATAGGTGATATAGGGGAGAACATCTCAACCCATCCTATTGCCTGTCGATCTTCCCATAAATGACCCTCAGAGTCATGTGGTAGAACACCTGCATCATAATTTGAGCATGGGCTATATACCCGACTTACTAAAAGGTAAGTATCACATGCCCCAAGCCTCCTCAACTTGTTGGCTAGACGGGGAGGGACAATGGCAACAAGCCCGGCTTGTGGGTATGATGCCAACTAGGGTATACTCTGCAAAGACCAAGATAAGGGAGAAACATCTCCAAACCTATGGGTAACATATAGGGGTGATACCCTATTGTCCATAGATCCCTGAACCCTAGGAGCCGTCCATCTCAATTCCACACCTTGGGATCTCAAACAGGGGGGAAGAGTTGGCTCAGTGTCCTTGATCAACGATGCTCTTTGTATAAACATATCACCATGCTTATATATGGTAATCATCATGTCTCAATAGAATTTGTCTCTTGTTCATATAGGAAATCAAATCAAGTATCATATTAGAACAAAAATATACATATCACAAAAATGATATCATTAGTCATCCTCCCTCTCATGGAGGTAGCAACCACAAGCCTAAGCTTGTCTTGTACAAAAACACTATTTCAAATTATATGCCAATCGAATCCAACTCACTATTATCACAATGTATCCATGTCATATCCAGAACCTGGGTGCAGAGCCTGATTATCTTTTGTACTCAAAGGTATCGCCACATTGGACCCTAGTTCGCGTTGCCGCCCGTAAAATATTCGCTGCAAGAGGGGTCCATGGGGGGGCGGCTGTGACCTTTGGGAGCCCCCCCCCGGTGGGGGGGTCGGGGGCAGTGCCCCCAAAGCTAAAAATAGATGTAAAATTGCCTTGTAAAATGTTGGAAGTTTGATAGTTGAAGCTGGAAAAGATACACACTAGCTAGAATCCTGCAGATATGTTAACAAAAGCTGTAACTAGGGAAAAAATGAGAATCTTCTCAGTTTCAATTGGTCTTCAAGTATGATGAAGAATATGAGAAACAACCAAGTCCAAAGTGGAGTCATTGTCCAACAAATGAAGCAGCAGTGGAGTTGTTATAATGAGTCTCCAAGTGGGGATATTGTTGGGTGTGGAGCTTGATTATCTACTGTATTCAAAGGTATCGCCGCATTGGACCCCAGTTCGTAATCTAGTGGCAACGTCGCCCGTAAAATATTTGTTGCAAGGGGGGTCCAGGGGGGGATCGGGGGCAGTGCCCCCGAAGCTAAAAATAGATGTAAAATTACCTTGTAAAATATTGTAAATTCGTAGTCAATCTGGGCCATTCATTAGGCGAAGATCTGAAGGTAGAAGTTATGTTTAGTTTAGGGTTTTTTGCCCTATAAGGCAACCCCTCGCAATATATGAGGGAATTGTATTGCGTCTATGTAGATTTGTGTTCTGAATGAGGAAGAGAGAGGAGATCGAGAATGAAGAAGGAATTACAACGGATCTGTTGTAGGTTGTATCTCTTCAGTTTGCTAGATAATATAAAAGGAAAGACTGACTATTTCTACATGGATGTAGCCCAAACTGGGTAAACCATGTATATCTGTGTCTCTTTTGTTTTATGCATTTTTTGTGTTTATATTTCTGCAATATTTTATGTGTTCCATTGCTCTATAATATATAATTTTCTAATAACTCATATTAGAGCTGAAGGTCTATTTGGTTGATAAACTTGTAGGAGAGAAGGGTTCTTGGTTCAAGTGGGAGCAATGGAGGAAGATTGTAGGTTTAGGGTCGAAAAATTTAACGGTCAAAACTACCAGCCATGGAAAATGCAAATGGAGATTATCTGTATTAGAGAGATCTATACCAACCATTGAGTGGAAAGGCAAAGAAGCCGACGAGTATGATAGACACAGAATGGGGTATTATCAATAGAAAGGCACTTGGAACAATACGGTTGTGCCTAGCGGCGTCGATAGCATTTAATATTTCAAAGGAAACGACAGTAGAGGGTTTAATTTCGACATTGGCCAAACGATATGAAAAACCCTCGGCCTCAAATAATGTATTTCTTATGAAGCATTTATTTAATATGAAAATTTCAAAAGGTGGATCTGTTGCTAATCATTTAAATGAATTTAATACAGTTACCAGCCAGTTAAGTTCTGTAGGGGTAACTTTTGATGATGAAGTTAGGGCTTTGTTATTTCTGTGCTCATTTCCAGAAGGTTGGAATGGTTTAGTTAGGGCCATTAGTAACTCTGTCTCTCGATCTAGTACTTTATAGTTTGATGATGTTGTCGGTGCAATCCTTAGCGAGGAAATGCAAGGGAAAAGCTCCAGTGAGACATCAAGTAATGCTTTGACTGTAGAGACTAGGGAAAGAAAAATGGAAAGAGGAAAGAGCCCTGGATATCACAAGAAAAGGCAGATCCAAGTCTAGATCGAGGATAGTGTGCTGGAAATGCGGGAAGAAATGACACATGAAGAAAGACTACAAGTCTCAGAAGGGAAAAGAAGGAGACGCGTAACAAGAAAATAATCATGAAGTGAATGTAACAGGTGATGTGTTGCAAGATGCTTTGATTCTTTCTTTATAAAATATTATTGATGCCTAGGTGGTAGATTCAGGGGCCTCATTCCATGCCACACCTAATAGGAAACATTTTCATGATTATGTTTAAGGAGATTTTGGACAGGTTCGATTGGGTGATGATAAACCCTGTAAAATCATTGGAATGGGTACAATTTTCATAAAGCAGTAGAATGGAAATCAATGGCTATTGAATGAGGTAAGGCATGTTCCAGATCTGAAGAAAAATCTTATTTCAACAAGGCAGTTAGGAGGTGAAGGTTGTGTGACTACTTTTATAAATAAAACCTGGAAGGTCACTAAAGGATCCCTGGTAATAGCAAAAGCAGAAAAGGTTGGTACATTGTATTTATGCAATGGTATTTCTAATTCTGTTAATGCTTTAACATCTACAGGAGAAGATACGTCATTGTGGCATCGTAGGCTTGGGCACATGAGTGAGAAGGGGATGCAGATTCTTCACTCAAGGAATTTGTTGCCAGGTTTGAAGCATGTTGATTTAAAATTCTATGAGAATTGTGTTTATGGAAAACAAAAGAGATTCAGATTCCTCAGAGTTGGGAAAGAAAAGAAGAGCGAAAAATTAGAGCTTGTGCATACAGATGTATGGGGACTTGCTCAGGTATCACCTCTTGGTGGCTCTCGTTATTATGTTACTTTTATTGATGATGCAACCAAAAAAACCTGGATTTATTGTATTCGAAATAAATCTGATGTATTTGATACTTTCAAGAAATGGAAAGCTTTGGTTGAAAATGAGACAGGAAAAAGGTTGAAGTGTCTCAGATCAGACAATGGAGGTGAATATTGCAGCAAAGAGTTTGATAGGTAATGTTCAAAGAATGGAATTCGCAAAGAGAAGACAATTCTAGGAACACCATAAGAAAATGGTGTGTCAGAAAGGATGAACAAGACAATCATGGAGTGTGCAAGGTGCATGAGATTGCATGCAGGACTGCCTTTACAATTTTGGGTATATGTTGTAGATACTGTTGTTTATCTAATAAACAGAGGGCCTTCAAGTTCCTTGGATGGTGGTATTCCAGAGGAGGCATGGACAGGGAAAAAGTTAAACTACTATTTTTTAAAGACTTTTGTTTGTGAAGCCTTTGTCCACATTAATAAAGAAAATAGAACAAAGCTTGAGGCAAAATCAAAGAAATGT